>PVKZ01004506.1:0-80554 GCA_004027375.1 Macroglossus sobrinus | reverse complement strand
TTTTTTTTTTTTTTTTTTTTTGCTCCTCCTTCACGTGTCTCTTTATTCAATATGCACAGGCCCAGACTACTGAGGTCTGCTCCAAGGGCGTGCTACAAGTTAAAATGCATTTGGTGCCTTTTTTATTACCAAAAAATGACTACCAACATCTCTGAGCACCCCACGGCAAATCAATGCATATATATTTGTATACACACATGCACAAATAGAGATATTTTGACCAAGAGGTGAAGGATCTGGTGTTCTCTGCAGTACTGCTCACCCAGCGGGAGACCAAGAAACATAGGCTCTCCCTGAGAAGCACCTGGAGGTGCAGTGCTGAGCCAGTGTGGTGAGGAGAGTGGACCTCCAACAGCCCCTTTCTTCTGAGGAACAGACCTGGCTAAGACAAACTAGGGCAGCCCTCACCCCAGAAGTGTTATGTTTTAATTTTCATTTGTCTCTAAATATTCTCTAATTTCTCTTGTGATTTCCTCTTTGATTTACTGGTTCTTTAAAAATATGTTGTTTATTTCATCATCCCAGTTTTCCTTTTGTTACTGATTTCTAACTTCTTCTTGCTGTAGTCAGATAAGGTATTTTGTCTGAATTCTATCATTTTAAGTCTATTGAGATTTCATCTGTGGCCCAAGATAGGGTCTATCCTAGAAAATGTCTCATGTGCACTTGAGAAATGCGTACTATGAGTTGGGTATTGAAATCTATTATTATAGTATTGCTATCTATTTTTCCTTTCATCTCTGTCAATGTTTGCTTCTTATATTTGGGTGCTCTGATGTAGGGTGCATATATATTTATAACTGTTATATTATACTAATGATTTTATCCTTTTCTTAAAGATCACTTTTTAAGTGCTTAATTTCTGACAACATAAAATATTCCAGGCTTATCTTGCATTTTCCCATTCTCAACCCTGAAATCAACCATTTCTCCCAGAAGCCAGTACCTTTTATTAGAGAATGATAATTAGAAATCAAGATCTTAGTGTTCGGGGTGTTCACTTTCAAGCAGACAAAGCTAAAACATATATGTACATATATCAACATATGCATACGAACATGTCTATCTTTATGTTTACATCTAACTACTTATATATTAAAAAACCATGAGATCATACTGATAGCTCTGATTCTAATCCAAACCATGGGAGAAGAGAAGGCTAGAATCATTGGAAAACAAAAACATAAACCAAAAAATAAACATGATTTAAATAATTTAAGCCTTTGTAACATTTTCTGTATATGGTAGCCCTTCTTTTTTTATCCTCTTAATGGACATATTTTTTATCTGTTTATTCAGTCATAAAATATAGGCTAAAAACTGTGTTAAACTCTGGGATTATAAATTTAAATACCATGCAGCATCTACTCCTAAGAAACTCACAATGCAGTGGGGTGACTGTCCTTACTGTTTTCCCCCAATTAGCCCCATGTCAAGTTCTTAAGATGATACCACTTTCAGGAATGAGGTCCTCTACCTGTCAATTTTAGCAGATGAAAAAATAATATTCTTCAGGCACAATGAGTATCAGAATCAGTAGCTTAGGGTCATCCAAGGCAATGGTTATACATAATACCTCTGAAACAGACCACTTGTTTTTCATGAATATGTATCATCCCATTCTTCCTTTCATAGCAGAAATCCCAAATTAAAAGTTGCAAAATAAATAGATAAATAACTCCTTAGTGACACTTCCCAGCCACACTTGTATCGAGGTGTGACCATATGACACATGTCTGGCTACTGAAAGCTAGGAAGAACTGATGTGTGTCACTGCTCTAAGAAAGAATGGATATATGCTCGCTCACCTGACCTTTCTTCTTCCCACTACTTGGAGTATATATATGATGGTGAAAACTAGAGCAGCCACTTTGGACCATGATATGAAAGTTGCATATTGAGAAGGACATAGCAATAAGACTGAATGAACCTGAGTCCTTGGATGTCTTTTGAGCAGAAACACACCAGTCCTGGACTACCCTTAGACTGCCACATAAGAATTAAATACACACATGTGAACACATGCAGCCTCACTCACACACTCACACACTCACACACACACACACACACACACACACACACACACACACAGACCCCCCTCTCTCTCCTTCCCTCCAGCTCCCTCTCCCTCTCTTTCTCTCTCTCCAAAACACTTCTTATTTAAGCTACTTCATGCCAGGTGGGGAGAAATATTTTTAATATCAACTTGGACTACACCTAACTTATATCACACTTACTCTACATGACATCTCTCTAAGAGTATCCCAGTGATTGTTTTATTCAGGATTTGAGTCTGCTCTACTTCTACCAAACCCCACTTTCAGAAAGTTTAACTGTATTTCTCTTTCCCAGTTTTGCTTAGATATATCTGTTGGCATTACTTAGCCTAGAATCCTGATTTGGCCTGATATTCTGTCTCACTCTTCTAGACCACTCTGAGACCAAGTTGCCTGGCTGTGTTCTGGAACCCCTTAGCAATGGCATAGTCTGAATAGGGTTCTAAAGCTCTTATATGCTTCAACAAGGAAAGTAGTTTGTCTCAATTTCTAGGTTCTTATGATCCTACATATTTGCCCTAGTTCCACTGAAGCTATTTCCTTAGAACACATTAATTAAAATTTATAGGCACAAAAGTGAATTGCTACATTAAGAAAATGTAAATTCTTGGTAGTCTCATATTTAAATTTGTAGTTTCATCATTTGATATCAACTCTGCAGTGACTTAAGAGGCCATGGCATTTAATGATGTAATTTTTATGTCAACTTAATCACTGCTGTTTGGGAATTACACATTCTAGGACAGAGCTGATAGAAAGGTAGAGGGAAGTAGAGAGGATAGAAAGAGGGGGAGAAAAAGCAGATGGGAAAGTGGGAGAAGAAAAGAGAGGAAGCAAAAAGAAAAGGGAGAAGAGAAAAAAGAACAAGGAGCCAGAGAGACCAGGGAAGAGAGGGTGATGAAATGGTAGAGAGGCATAAAATAATGGAAGGAAGTTCAAACTGTCTGTAGCTTTGAGGTCTAGAAAATAAATCTAAGAAGTAGAAAATGTGTTAAGAGTGGAGGTTAACAGTTAAATAGATCTGCATTTCTGCTACCATAACCAGAAGGAGGTAATTCAAATACTTTACAAATCCCTACCTTTCCAAGGAAACTCAAAGCAATTTTAAGAAAACAAATGGAATATTTTCCCCATCTCAGAAAACACCTTTTCCTAGTACCTGGTCTGAGCAAATGAAAAAAGGAGAAGTGACTCCAAGCTAATTCCTCAGTAAGTGAGAGTGCCCAATTTTCTATAAAAGCAAGCAAATATTAGAAAATAAAAGACTTGTCTTGGCCAAGATGGAAGAATAAAAGGGTTTACTCCATCATTCTGGTTTGCAAGTTAACCTTTAATCTAGAAGAAAATGCTTTTCTTCTTGTTAAAGGAAGGGAAGAATATTAGAAGGAAACTGGATCTGAGAAATCAAACTCACAGATGTCAAACACAGAGTTCTGAAAAGATGTTTCAGACTTTGGCTTTTATTAAATATAATTCCTTTGAAATAATGGAAATTCCTTATCTCCAAGGACCAACTCAATCAAAAATTTACCTTAAGCAAACTACCCACTTAATATTGGGAGTAGTCTCAGTTTGTTGACTTGATAGACACTGGCTAAAAAAGTGTCTTGTTTTGGTTTGGCAATATTTTTCAAAAAATTATTGCTACTTTGCACATGGGTCCAGCAACTTAGTGAAAATTTTCAACAGAAATTTATTTATTTTACACTACTGAAACCTCAAACAAAGCACAACACAATTTTACTAATTTCTTACAGTATTTGAGTTGGAGAATCAAAATAGTAGACAAACACTTATAATAAAAAATGATATTTGAAGAAAACATTAAGATTTATATTAAATGTTGAGATATCTTCTGATATTGAAAAAACATGGAGTTATAAAGTCAATATAAAATACGGTAGAATATAAAAATACTAAAACTAAAACTACTTAATCCTTAGTTATACTCAACCAAGCACAGGTTTTTAAAGTATGAATTACTGAAAACATCATTCATCACAAATTATGTTTTTTGCAGTGGTATCATTTAAAAGTCTCATCTACAATACCAAGCCAACAACTAACCTGAGAGTATAATTAATAATAAATTTAAATTTTAAAATTTAGAGCTTTTAAAAACCCGGATTAGGCTTTAAAATACTCTGCTATTACTCAAAATATTCCAAGTTCCTGACCTATACCATGAACGAACACAAGTCAATGACTTAAAAAATATACACAACTCTGTTTGCTCCAAGATTCTATAATTCAATCCACTGATACTTTTATATTATAGACTGTTTGCTTAGCATCACATTTCCCTCTTTTCTTGTGTCTTGCCATCAGTGCTCAGTGCCCAAAACTGCTTCACAAGTGCTACATCAATTTTGTTATTACTATAGTATAGCAAGGATAAAATAACATTCAAATGTCAATAAAGAATAATGTTTAAAACAAATAGGCAAGAAGAGAATGTATGGTATCTGAAATGGTACATTTCGGGTGCTGAGAACTCTACTTGCATAATGTACTAAAAAATTATTAATGACTATCCATCCATGCAGAGGAAGGCTAGCTCTGGGTTGTACTGAGAAAAGGTTTTTCAAACTATGCAACCATTTGCCTCTTGAATCTAAGTAAATTTCCCATAATCAATGTGATTCTTTTCCACACCTGGGCCTATACCATCCTGTAATGTTCTGAATCTTAGTGTAGATGAGGGCTAACTGTACCAAGAATGCTTCTTACATACTTCTAGTGGATAAAGCCATTCATGTAAGGTTGAATTTCTGCTAAGTACCTAAGTTTAAAAAAGAATACTTTAGAAATTTTGAAGCAAATAAGAGATTCATAATTAAATGTTTGTAGAGGAATTAACATTCTTGAAGATGTAGCACCTGGAGAATCCCCTGAGATTCCTCACGATATCTTGGAAATTTTATTTTTAAGAAAAATATTTTTGTATTGCCTGCGGCAGGGAAAAAGAACTTATATGAACGAAACTGACAAACACTTGGGCTTGGAGTGGAAGATAAGAAGGGGTGAAGAAAATGGGAAGCAAGCAGCAGTTCAGTTCTTTCACTCCTCACTCTCTGAGTTAAATCATTCTAAAGTGCTATTCAATTTTCCCTCCATTTATTTTTTTCAGAGGAAGAGAGAGTAAATAGCACAAAGGAAAAGAGGATAAGAAAGAGGGAGCTTCCTCTGCTTTTTCACTTTTTTCCCCACATCTCATCCCACAGAAGATATGCAAGCTATGTCTAAACACAACACCAACACAAGCAAATTCTAAGTTTTAGCCATAGTTTAGTGTCAATGTGTATAGCAATTGATTGTGTTTGGGAGCTGAATCTCCAAAATTGAGTACACAAGTGGCTTCACTTACTCATTTAACCTGACCAGCCAATGACAAGTCAACAAATTTCAAATTGACACTCCAAACATGACCTTGCTGGCATTTCAGAAAAGCAATCTGAGTCTTCACTGGGGTCTCTATAGGACAATCCACCTGTGGGTGGTCCAATGTGTTTAAATAAAAAATGTGAGTAAGTGTAAGTATGTGCTTTGTTGTGAACATGAATATGTGCGTAAAAGAAATAGTTATTTCTGAGAAGTGGGACTAAGGGCGTTTTCCTTTTACTTTTACTTACAGAAATTTTCAAAGGATACAGAAATAAAATGAACAGCATAATGAATCTCTGTGTATCAAAAACATCATGGCCAATGTAGTTTAATAGAGACCCCACCTCTTTTCTCACCCAAAATTATTTTGAAGCAAATATCATCATGTACCATTTCATTACAAATGCTTTCATTATTTTTTATTGTATATATTATCTGCTTTGCATTACCATGTAACTTTTAGCATCTATTTCCAAGTCCTTTATGTACTTCAAAAAGAATTCAAATATTGACAGTTGTAGTCTAAGGTATTTATTTAAAACCTAATGAGAATTATGTAGAATTCACTCTGTAGCTTCAAAATATGTTTTCTTCAAAAGTACTATTTGAGAATTTAAATATACATTATTTTTTTAAAGGTAAAACGCAATAGCCCCTTTAAGGATCATGTAAAATTTTGAGATCTGAAGTAGGAAGTAAAATGGGCTCTTATCTAACATTGGCTACATGTAGAGACATAAAGTGTGATCTATAATAAGAAGGCCCCCAGAGAGGCCCTCCATTACAAATGCAATTTTGAAAGATGTGCATTCACTATACTCAATCCTATTCTTCCAGCTTGGGCCAGGGTGTGCTAAGAATCCAGTACAAAGTATAGTAAACTGAGTTCTTATAAGAGTGAAAGGGAAGGGCCACATGAGATACTAAGAATGAAAATGAACACATTCTCTCCAAAAAGTTGTCAGCTGACAGAAAAAAATCTAACCTCTAGTTTAATGCAATCAGTGTAACATAAATTACATCCTTTTATAATCAAAGCTCTTACCTGAAAAAAAGATTTGAAATAAAGAGACTGTAAAACATAATGGGGGAAAAGATGTGATACTTCTTATTTAAATACATTCCCATCTAGGCAGTTCCACTAAAGAACACAGCAGTTTCAGAGAGAGATGAACTTCAGGAGATAACCAAAGATGCTTTCTAATTTAATCCTCAATTCAATTAAGTACTCACAGAAACCTTACTATGTGCTATTTTAAAATTGTATCCTCTGCCTTTCTTTTTCAGGCCTACAATCTAAATGATGTTGGTAATATTTCTAATTAAAGCCAAGGGAAACCACTGATGAATAACCGTCTTTGAAACAACCCATCTTGTCATTTGTTTCCTTGATTGTGAAAATGTAGCTTGCATCACAACCATGCTCTCTGCTGAATCAGACCATGAAATGAGTGTCTTACTTGCACTATCGCCTTTACATTGGATTGTTGTCAGCCTCACAGGCTCAGTTACTGATCATCATTCCAAGGTGGAGTCTATGGATCAGTGACCAGGCATACACAACAGGCAAAGGTCAGTCGCCATCATCATACATCAACCACGGACAATATGAGAAGCACATGTCCATAACACAGCACTTGGTAAGGGGCAGTCAGCCAGTGACCCCAAACTACCTTTGATATCAAGACCTGAATTCACAACACATAAAATAATTAAGAAGACCAGACCTTACAGCTGTTATACAAAACAAAAAAGAAGTCAGACAGTGGGCTGAGAAAACACCTGGCTGATTTTGAGCCAAAAAAATTCTTGGATGGCAAATGTACAAAAAAGAATGTTTTATTATTGAACATTCATACTACAAGAGAGCAAGAGGGCAAAATGATGTTTAAATGAAATAACAAATCAATAAAAATTCACTCTATTCTACGTCAAATAAGACTCTCAGAGGATTGTTCCCTGACTCTGTAATAAAAAAGGTATATTGCTATGTGCTAGCATTGCAATAATAGTTCATCTCCTGTACTTCTTGCTCTTTCAGTAGAAGACAGGGGATTCTTAACATTTTAAAATGAGATGATTCACTGTTGTTTCAGTTGCTCATGTAATTAGTATACTTATAGTTCAATTCATATGTCTCCATATTTTAATATTAATTTATAATGGACATTATCGGATCTTGCTATTCTTCTGTAGATCTCACTATTGTTCAAATATAAAGTCTGATTTTAAAAAGTAAACCACATTCAAACAGCATTACAATCATAAAATTTCAAGTATATCCAAAGACACAAAATATTCAGAATAATATGCATGACTGCCTGCACAAACTATTTTTTTTTAATGAACTGCTATCTTTGGTTTAAAAAAATCACATCCTATAAGTTTATTTTTGCTAGAGATGAGTACTCACTCACAGACTTTCAGAGTTGAGCTTTACTGTGAAGAACAATGCTTTCAGGGCAGGCAATAATAGCCTTTTCCCAAGAATATATGGGTCCCCTGACAGGAATTTTAATGTTTCTTTGGGAATATCAAATGTTCTCATCTCAGATGACCATATACATCACATCAGGTACATTGACAGTTCATCCACTCTGACAACCAACAACAGAAAGAATGATGTTGCCTATATTCACACTTGATGGCTATTTTTCATGTTATGTGAACATTTCTCTTTATACAGTATCCTCAAAAACCATATACATTTCTATTGTATTGCAGCATTATCTTTTAATTTACTTTGTCTTTTTAAAAGGTATAACACAAAACAATATGAATCAGAAATTATACTAAGAGTTTTACAAATACTCATTTTCTTCATAAAAACTCTATAATGTAGATAATATTTTTCCTATTTTACAGATGAGGAAATTGAGACACAGAGCCTAGTATTTTCCCAAGGTCATGTGGCTATTAAATGTCAAAGATATGGTTAGAATCCAAAAAATCTGATTCCATACAATATAACTCTTAAGGCTTTCTACTAATCATAGATAATATTGATGAGGTGAATCCATTTTATACTTTTTTTTAAGAAATCTTAATTTATACTGATAAAATTATGCTAAAATTCACTTGAAGGTTAAATATATATGAACATTAAAGAAATTTCAGAAAAAAAGTAGTGATTTTCCCTACCAGTTTCTTAAAAAACATGAGCATTTATTATACAATGATGATCATTCAATTCAAATCAGTGATGAAAATACCCAATAAGTGTTATAGGAGACAACTGGCTAGTATTCAATTTGAGAAAACAAGGTAAGATGCCTGTAGTATTTTGTATAAATCTAATTTTAGTATGTTGCTACATTAACCACAATTAAAAATGTTTTTCTGACGCTCTGAATTTAGATTCTGCCAAACCAAAGGAATCACCAAATACAAATTTTATCACCAAAATACAGGTAAAGTTAAATTGTATCTGCTGTAGAAACCAAAAACAATTTTTAAAAAAATAATTACTGATTTCATAAAAGTTCTGGTAGAGATATCTAGTGCTTACACATATCTGGTTCCTCTCTTTCTGGGCACATACAGATTGGTGGCCAATGAGTGAGAAAAATTAAATCACAGTGTTGTGACTGAAAATGAAACATATCCCAGATGGTGCCAGTAAATAACAGTGGGGCTCCATCAGCTTGGATCACTGAGTGGCTGCATGGAGCAAAGCACACATCACCTTAAGTTAAATACGTAGCTTGAGAAACACATGCTTTTGTTCCATTGAGCTGCAGAGATTTTAGGGTTGGTGATTGATTCCTACAGCAAAGGAATTAGTATAAACACTAATGTGGCAAATAATATACTAAAGGAGCTGTGTAAAAGAATGATAGCTCATTGCTAAAGCTAAGGTGAATTCAAAAGAACACTAGATATAGTAAATAATAAACAATACAAAATTCAAATCAGGAATTATGGGTGAAACTTGGCAAGCTTTTCCAAAAATGGAAAGGAAAAATACTGAACTTGACTACAACAAGGAGAGTTGATGATACATCTAAAGATAGTTGATTTTCAACATATAGATGACAGGTATATTCTTGAAGAAAAGACTAAGGCAAATAGGACAAATATAATAACCCACCCAACCTATTAAAAAATTGGAACTAAATAATGACCTGAATGAACAGTTGAAAAAACTCAGCAAATACAAGTCAAAATTAGTAAAAGATAAAATAATGAAGCTGAATTGAATTTAAAAATCCTTCTAATAAAGGTATATGCAAAGGAAAAAAAGAAAGAGAAAAAATCAGGCCATAGATATTTGTTCTGAAACAATACTCTATGAAATTTAATAAACAAAAAGAATACCAAGTATGACCTTGTAGCTCAAAATTTTAAACAATGGGCCAACTTGTATCCATAATGCCACTTTGTCTAAAAATAAAGATATTAATAGGATTTATATGAAAGCAAGAGTTGTTTCTTTCCTTTTATTTATTTAGTCAAAAACTTTAAAGACCATAAACTATAGTGGAACCCCACAAACCTCATAATAACATGAATAAAAAAAGAGACACTTTATGGAAAAAAAAATGTAAAACTTAAGGGAACATAAAAAGATTATGTGTTTGAATACTAAACCAGACATTTTTTATATGAAAGAGCTTCTGTATGTCAGACTGTCAGCTCTGTCAACATTTACACTCAACTAAAAAGACTGAAAAAATTACCATACATTTCATTATCTTCATATAGTTTTCTGGATATTTTTGCAGCTGGCAAGGAATTTCAAGATCGCCATTAGCAATAAGCAAAACTGGTATGAGATGGGTTTGATTGGTTTGGACTTACTGATAGAAACTTGATTACATTTTATTCCAGAAAGCTCTATCTGTTGCAGGAATGAGAAAATAATTACTGTGTAAAATCTCTTATCAACAAATATTTCATTTATTGGTGCTCCACACATAGTGGATAAATAACAAAATTACAAATGTAGTGATTTCCAGTACATCTAACCTTTTAGACCTGGAGTATATGCTTGTTGTTTTAAGTTTACACAATGTTTAACCTTGCCAGCAGCCACATTTACATTTTACGTGATGGACATTTTAATCAGTCAAAACCAGATATCTTAATAAGACACAGAAGAAAGAGAAGACACTCCCAAGTACTTAATAATAAAGGTAACGACATAAGCAAAAAACAAAGAAAAGTGAAAATATAAGTAAAACCCCTACATAATTCAAAACTCATGCAGCTGTGTGATAATATACCTATAAATGCCAAAGTGAAAGTTAAAAATTTTTAAATGAGAGATCAGGAGGGCTTCAAAAAAGAGTTGAAATGATATGTATAAATACATTTTTATGTTTAAATATATTAGCAATAGACATAAAACAAAATTAAAACAAGAACAAGAGTTGATTATGTAAAATGTATCACTTTGCCAGCCTTGAGCACATTTATCTTCATGTCCCAGAGATAGTATTGGGTTGAAAAAGGTTCATAAGCAGCATTCAGTTTATGGCCTTCACCATCTGAACAGCAATCCAGGTCAGACACCTATGCATCAACCCTGAAAGTCCCCCTCTTCCTAAACTACGACGTTTACTTAAAAAGAAAGCTGCACCGACTGAACTTAAATTCTTCAACCTGACTTCTATATAGCTCTGCTGTCTCCAACTGTTCTTCATTCCCCACTTGGATCATGAAGAACTTCTCAAAATGCTTCCCTTGCCCTTCTGAAATCTACTACTCACACAGAAAGAGTCACCCCTTGAAGGTACAGATTCCATGAGGACAATTCTTTCTTCAAATGCCACTCATTCACTCCCCACCTGCCCCAAAAGGAAGTCCCAACTCCATACTACAATTTATAAAGACCCTTAATAATCTGCCACTGGGTATCTCCACTTAGTTACTCTCCCTGGGTATCACAGGCTACTCTGCTCCAAACACACTGAAATGCTGAATGCCAGGGTCCCTCAATCAAACTGTGTTCTTCCTTGCTTTTCTTTTTCCGAAAACTGTTTTCTACCCTCTTTGTAATTTCTGTTCAAAGTTCTAATCTCGGTTTAAGCGTTACTTTGGCCAGGTTCCTGACACGGTCCTCTCACTCTTGGTTAGCAGGTCCTACACCAGCTCCCACAGCAGCTGGTGCTTATTCCTATCACAGCATTTACCACACTATTCTCGGTATGGACAGAATGTTTCTGTCCCTGCATCCCAAATTCATATATTGAAACCCTAACCCCGAACATGATGGTATTTGAAGGTGGGACTTTTGGGGTTGATTTGGTTTAGATGAAGTCTTGAGAGTAGAGGCGCCATGTTGGGATTGATGCCTTTAAAAGACAATTATAATACTCAAAATTTCTTTTCTCTCTCACTCACTCTCTCCCCAACTCCATGAACCAAGGAAAGGCCATGTGAGGACATAACCGGGAAGAGAGCTTTCACCTGGCCATGCTGGTAACCAGATCACAGACTTCTAACCTCCAGAGCAGAAATATTTGTTATTTAAGCCACCGAGTACGTGGTAGTTCTTAGAGCACCCTGAAATAAAACAAGATTGTAATCACCTGCATATATCTGAATCCACAGCTGGAAAGCACTCTCCACATGCACAGGGACTTGTCTATCTCATTCCAACACCATATTCTTAGCCCTGATATGGTCTCTGACATAGCAGTGCATAGTCAGTAATGAGACCTGCTGATAATAGCAAGCTAATGTGGCATGAACGTAACAAATTAATTAAACCTCCTAGTAGAACCTCATTGAGTCATAATATAAAAACTTGCTCTTTGGTGCTTTTTTACATATTGAATACACTTTAGAGTGTGTAGTATTATCCTAGAATAAGATTAATAAGTATAACGTGTGGGGAAGAAAAAGAAAAATAACAGAAAAGGTTCACAGAAGAGAGATTACTACTGTTTTCAGAATTTCAATGAAAAAATAAATTTAAAATAATCCTTCCTTTTCTTAAACACCTTTCATATTTCACCACATTTATTCCACCTTTGCCCATTGAGTAGCAGGCATGTCAGATCATGGATTTGACTTCAGCTTCAAGGATAAAAAAATTAGTCTACATCAATTTTGTTGATTCTATTCTTTCTGTCAGTACTTGTTTTAGGGATGAAGCTGTGATCCAATTCTGGCCAATGAGATGAGAAACTTAAGGGAGGGTTAAAGAAAGTCATAGGAAGTGACTAATAAATATGAATGAGGAACAATCAGTTGCAATTGCCGTTTCCTCTTACAGAAGCCAGTAAAACTTATTTTTATTATAGTGCATAGCTGTTTTTATGTACCTGCAGCTTTCCTGATAGTTACTCTCCCTGGTCCACAGTTTACTCTTCTGTTAAATACATACTTGAACTAGACAGACTCTCAGTTGATACTTTCTCAGTGTGGTCCAACAACCATAAGCATCAGTATCACCTGGGGCACATTTGAAAAATATAAATTTAGTAGGCCCGATATCAGACCTACTAAACCAAATTCTTCAGAGATTGGTAAGACTCTCCATTTGAAGGCAGCACCCCCAGGTATTCAACAAAATTTGAGACTTGACTTGTTACACACAAAGATATGTAAATGTTTTTAACAGTTCTAAGAGATTTTGACTTGCATAACAAAATCATCTCTCTTAAAATGATTACTAAGAATATCTGAATACACATGCAAAAATAATTTGATATTCTCAAGAACTTATAAACTGAAAAATTCTGATGAAGTAACAATCAAGCTTATAAAATGGCCTTGTGAAATTACTATTATGAGATTAGCAACATAAAAATGTGAAATCAGCATTCTCATCTTGTGCAACAGCTATGACAAGAGATCATTTCATCCCTGTCACTATTTTAACCTATCACCATCAGGACTAATGTTACCCTAGGGTTACATGAGGAAAAAAAAAAAAAAAACAGACTCATTACACCTGACTCATATTTTCGGTTTTCTGTTTTATGCACTTCACAACTCTTTGAGTAAACAAACAAAGGTAATATAATGCTAATAAGAAAGTTAAATTAATTACTTTATATCTACCAGAACTTTGTTATGTATGTGTGAGAGAAAGTGTGTGTGTGTGTGTGTGTGTGTGTGTGTGTGTGGTGTGTCTGAAACTTAAGATAATAATAGAAAAGCAAATTGATATTGGCAGAACAGTAACACTTTATTTTAAAATACCTGTTCACTGCTATCATCACTTTGAAAATATATAAAAAATAAAAAGTCACACACATTGAAGACTGGTCTTCAACTAAGTTGCACTGCTTGATTTTTTGGCTGATATTCTCTTTCATCTAGCGTGTGATAGAATCAAGGCTAATATCATCTCAGATATGATACAAGAAGGGAGAAACTCAAAAATGAAAAAAATTTTAAACCCTAATAATTTAATTTCATATGTAACATGTTGGGAAAGTTACTTGCTGGCAAAAATCACATTTAAAGATCTTTGGAAGTTCCATACTTATTTCCTATTCTCCCTACATCTATACCTTGACCAAAACACACATATAAAAAAAATCAGAAGAAAAAAGATGGAAATAAAAAGTTTTGGTATTATAGTAGAAACAAATAACTACTTTTAACTTAAAATATCAGACTTAGCTTGGTTCAATGTACTCTTAACAGTGTTAACTGTATTTCTTCTTTTTGGTACCTGCCTAGACGGTCCTATATAAAACACACACAAAAAGTCCATCTTCCCACCTTTTTAATTAGGAAAACAGAACTGTGTGCCATTATATGTTCTAGATAAAAGCTTATTATATATATTATCAGCTAGAATAAAGAAAACTTTTTTTTTTAATTTCACACCCCATGGGATTATTTTTTTTATTACAAAGACTTATTCTTGAGATATGTTGTTGTATTCTTAAAATTGTGATAATGGCCTGGGTTACTAAATGAAAGCAAGGTTCCTTGGTCCTTCTATTGCCCATTAATTGGTATTTCTTCAGAAACTTTCAAAGCAAAGAACAAGATTCTTTTCAAACATACATGATTGGCACTCAAAGCAAGATCATACATATCAGGACTATCACTTGAATAATCCAGATGATTTAAGAAATAACTTTCAAACTGGATTTTATAGGTAATTAGGCCTCTAGAATTGTCCACTTCAGTTTGCATAGTAGACATTTTAAGCTTGTGACAAATGATTCCAGTATCTCATAAAAGGTGTAGAAATTCTACTTTCAATAGGTTGTACATACCCATATAGGGAAACTATGTTCTATAAATATTTTCACATTTCTGCCCAGTCAGGATTTTCTGAATAAAAATTACTGGAAACCTGGGTTAACAGATGATTGATTGAATGGTAACCATATCTTGGAAGTTAGAGATAGTGAATTTTTCCAGAGAGATTTAAGGGCTTATCTCCCACAGATATTTGTTTACATTTTAAGAGCAATAATCTAGGGACTTTCCTTTCCCTCCCTAGATAAGATTTATCTTTCCAAGGGGATAGAGGTATAGATATGCTTGCTGTCCTGTATAAGCTCTGAGTTCCATAATTTTGGGGTTTCTCTTTTGAACCAGATATATCTAGTCCACATTGCACTGCCCCCTGGGGTATTAGTGCTCTAAGATACTCTGTGAATAAATGGTCTGTTTCCTGATCCAGAGGCCTCATGGTACTGTCAGTGTATATATGCCCACACCACCATGACAAGCGAGCTTTTTAGCGTACAAGTACAGTAACGTCTCAGATTAGCACAGTTTCAGTTTCAACAATTTCCCACCAGTGCTTTTTATTCAAACTCATGATTTTCTACATATACTACCAGTGTACCCTACTTTTCCTCCCGAAGCTTCTTCCACACTATTGCTGTAATACTCTCCTTGAACACATCGACCTGTATTTCCCCTCTTTAAAAACCTCTTTAAAAACTTTTAATGCAGTAAAGTACTACAGTAAGAGCAGAGGCTTTGGAATCTGAGATTGTGGCTCCAAATCCGGCTTTGCCAGTCATTTGCTGTGTGACTAATTAAGTTATTTAACCTCTGTGAACCCTTTGTTTCCTTGTCTACCAAATGAGAATAAGATAATATATGCAAATAACCTATTTGCCCATGGTTAGCCCTCAATAAATGGTGACCATTATAATCTCCTTTAGCATAGCTCCTCAACATCTTGAGAATAAAGTATAAACCACATAAGATTTCCCATTGGAAGGCACTAGAATCTGGCTCCAAATGTTCCCACTTTATGTACCTCTAACTCCAGAAATGGGGCATCTCTCTTCATCATCATGCTCTTCCTTCACAATTCCAGGGATTTACTTATGCTATTTTACTTTAGAGGCATTTTTCTCCACTGTGAAAGTAGCTGCTCATGCTTCAAATCCCAGCTCCTCTGTTGTCTATCTTTGGAAGTTACTCCATCCTCTGGTCTCCTGCACATCTCTATCCGAGCTCCTTACACTGGCTGTAATCACCTCTATTTATTTAAGCATCTGTCTCTCACACTAGATGGTGTATTATCCAAGATAGAATCAGTGTGGATTTCCTCCCATGAGTCCATATCCAATGTTTTAAAAATATATTGTTTATTGATCCAATTTTTATAATAGAAAAATTTCCCGGATAGATTACATCTACTTTTACTTTTTGACCATTTTTCTACGAAGTAAAATTTTTCCAACTCAAAATTGTCAGTTTTAAATTTTCATAATGAAGGCTTGATTCAGGTATCATTTCCATTGTTTATCTATAAAATATCTAATTTTATCAAAATTTATGGGTAAAATCTCCCTAGCACCCACCTCTGGGAAAAAGGCAAGGTCTAAATATCATGTCATGTCACTTTTGTATGCCCCGTAAGTATTTTTTTAGAATTATTTTTATTGTGGTAAAAAAATACATAATATAAAAAATTATTATCTTAACCATTCTTAAGTGTTCAGTACTATAGTAGTTAATTAAATAACATATTTGTGTGTAACAGGTCTCTAGAACTTTTTCACTTTGAAAAACTGAACCTCTATACCACTAAACAACTCCCCATTTCTGCCTCCCACTAAGTCTCTATTAACCACATTCTACTTCCCATTTCTATGAGTTTGACCACTTTAAATATTTAAGTAGAACCATGCAGTATTTGTCCTTCTGTGACACTTATTGCACTTAATCCTCCAGGATCATTCATGTTTTAGCATATGAAAGGACTTCCTTCCTTTTTAAAACCGAATACTATTCCATTACACGAATACAGTCAACCCTCCACATGGTGGGTTTCAACCAACTGCAAATTGAAAACATTTGGGAAAAAAAATTTCAAAAAGCAAAACTTGAATTTGCCATGCACTGAGCACTACGCTCAATTCACATAAACGAAGTGCCTCAGTGTAGGCGTATCCTGCTGTAACCGATATACAAATATAGGCTATATGCAAATATTATGCCATTTTATATAAGGGACTTATATAAAGGACAACTGTATACAACATTTTCTTTATCTATTCATTCACTGATGGACATTTAGTTTACTTTCACCTTTTGGCTGTTGTAAATAATGCTACAATGAACATTGGTGTGCAATTATCTCCCTGAGATCCTACTTTCAATTCTTTTGAATAACCAATAAATTTTGAGGATATAAATGCCAACTTAGTAGTACACTGTTGAGTAATGAGAAATTTATTATATCCATGTTTTTAGCAAAAACTATTATGCATATTTGTGGTACAGACAAGTACTGAGTCACACATAACAAGATTTTTCTTTACATCATGAGGTGAAATAAGTCACAATGTGCCTTCTTTTTCCTTCAGTAATCTTCTGATTTCTAGATAAATACAAAGACTGTACCAACCTCCTATTTTTATATTGGTTGTCACTGAATATAAATGTTGCTGAACATAGCTGGCTGGACTAAATATATTGTTTGGCTTACAATAAACATTATATCAAATATAATAATTTTCAAGATATGTTAAGCCTTATACTCTCACGTTGAATAAACACATATTAAACTCTAAAATGGACTCTATACTTTAATAGCAAAATCCACCTCTCTCCTCTTCTTTTCTTCCTCCTCTTTTTTCTTCTCTTTCTCCATCTCCCTTTCTTGCTTCTCCTTCCTTTCATTCATATGCATGTACACTGATGTTGAGAAATATTAAACGTATCTTTCAACCTAACTACTCACTATAAAAACATTTTGTGATATTTTATTTCTATGATCAAAATCCAAGAAATTATATAATGCATAAATTAAAAATACTTAGAATGACTTCTGCAATTTTCTAAAAATGTTCAGATATATCTGCTCATATATATATAGTCAATCAAATTATTAATATAAATAAAATAGAGTCTAGTCATCTTGAAGAATAGATAATTTGCAAAGACTAATCAAATTTTCCTTTTTTGCCAACAGAATCAGGCATGTGATTGTATTAAATAAAGAAATTATTCTGGGTTTCAAATAAAACCACTGATATATAAGCCTTTATATTTAATGACTATTCACATACATATATAGAGTGGCTTTCATGAAAATATACACAAAAGAGTGTAGTTAATTTTTTACCTTTACCAAAAAGTTATTGAATAGCACAGCTATTCAAAACTACCAAATTCCATTAGCAGAAATAGTGACTAAAAGCAACTAAGGACATGAAAACATATCAAAGTGCCCCCCCAAATCTGTTCTTTTACATTTATTTTAATTCATTCTTTTTACTTTGTCACTGAACTCATTTATACTGTTTGCTTTAACTCCCTTTTTTGACAACTGCATTTTATTTAATAAATATGTCAAAATATCTACTAATATCTCATTCTTTATATCTTTGTATGTTAGCAATATTTTTCCCCAAAAAAGAGAAATATAAGATTAAAAAGCAAGCATAGATATGAAGAAAATGTATTTTCTCTCTTAGCTGAATTAAATTACAATGCATGATCATGTTAATTACTCTCAAGTAAAATACAAGATATTACACTCTTATTCTAATATAGAATTATCTTTGAACTATTTTGAACATATAGCTTAAAATAGATCGTAACTTTTAATATTATTTAAATATTTAGTAATAGATCATTTCTATTAACATACAAAATACAATAGGCAAATAAAAGTTCATTACCATTGCTGAATTACTCTAAAGAGCAAATAAGGTACTAGCTATTAGAGCTTTAACATTAAATTATCACGTTAAGTGAATAAAGTTATTCCTAATATGGAAATTAATGGCTGTTTTTATATTTTAGTATATCTGTTGACATGCTATCAAATTACAGTTTAGAACAGAGAAGATTCCTTTTTTCCTCTGACCTCCAGCAATTTTGTCAGCAGAGGTGGGAACTAAGGCTCTAAGCAAGTGAGTTTCTTGAATAATAAAAATGCATCACCATTGCATGTTTTGTCCAGCACATAAGCTGTCATCTACTAGGTTCTCAATAAATGCTTGTTGATTTCAACCACATGAAGACTTTTACCAAATGATATTCTATTCTTCCTTCTTTCAATCATGGCTCTAGAATGAGAAAAAAGGCCCAGAACTTCCATGTACTGCATCCAAAGGCAGCACAAAGCCAAAATTACTCTGCATGTCAGGGCACCACATCACTCATGAAAATCAGGGCCAAAAGTAGATAGACAAGCCCAGATTCTGATTGTACTAGTCTTCATTTTTTTCCCAAAACAGGTTTATCGTAATATAATTCATACACCATAAAATTTACCCTATTAAAGTAAAATTCACCTATATAAGTCAGTAGTTTTTAGAGTATTTATGGAGTTGTGCAACAGAAGGGACTTCAGAACAGACCTCCCCAATATATGCTACTTTGGAGTGTGAGTTATTTTAAGCTGAAGGCAATCAAGACCTGCAATCAAGACCCTTAAAAAATTTAAATTTGGAGCCCTGCGCATAAGAATTATTATCAGAAATAACTTTTTATTACCTATCTATATAGCAGGTGAACTTCTAGTTCCTGAACATCTGCTCACATTATCATCCTATGAATGACCTTCCTCCCCTTTGAAGCCTCAAGGCCCTTACATCATCCTTAGCTCAGAATGCCATTTATACCCTATTTTAACTTGCTGTCTGTGACCTCCTCATGTATTGAGGGGAGGGGGCATTTTAGACTCCCTCATGTATGTGGGGTTCTCACATGTAAATATAGAATTAAATTTGATTACATTCCCTTGTCAACCTATCTCATGTTAATTATTAAACCAAATGAAAAAACTTAGAAGGGTAGAGTAAAATTTCTTCTTCCCCCACACAACCATCACCACTACATAATTTCAGAATATTTTTGGCACCTCAGAAAGAAAACTGTACACTTTATCAGTCATTTCCTTATCCCTCCAGTCTCTGGCAATCATTAATCTACATTCTGTTTCTTGGGATTTGCCTAATCTGAACATTTTATATAAGTAATCATACAACATGTGAACTTTTGTGACTGGTTTCTTTTATTTAGCATAATGATTTCAAGGTTCACCTGTACTGTAGCACATACCTACTTCATTTCTTTTTAATGACAAATAACCTTCTATTATATGGACATATCACATTTTGTTTATCCACTCCTCAATTGCTGAATATTCTTGACTACTATAAATAATGCTGCTACAAACATCTGTGTACAGGTTTTTGTATGACACAGCTTTGCATTTCTCTTGGGTTTATACGTGGGAGTGGAATTGCTGGATCATATGGTAACTTGATGCTAAACACCTTTAGGGACCACTAAGCTATTTTCCAAAGTGGCTGTACCATTTTATAATCCGATCAGCAATATATAAGGGTTCTAATATCTCCACCTCCTCACAACACCTGTTATTGTCAATCTTCCTGATTTTAGTCATCCTAGTAGGTGTGAAGTGGTATGTAATTGTTGTTTTAATTTGCATTTCCCTTATAATAAATAATGTTTTCAGGTAATTACTGGATATTTGTATACCTTTTTTAGAGAAATACATATTCAAATATTTTCCCTATTTTTAATCAGGTTATCTTATTGCTGAATTATAAGCATTATTTATATAGTATGGATACTAGATGCTTATCATATATGTAAATCGCAAATGTTTTCTCCTTTTCTTTGGGTTATTGATTCACTTTCTTGATGGTGTCCTTTTAAGTACAACAATCTCTAGTTTTGATAAAGTCCAGTTCATCTATTTTTCATTGTGTTGCTTGTGTTTTTGCTGCCATATCTAAAAATCCATTGCCTAATCCAAGATTATGAAATTTCACTCCTAGGTTTTCTTTTAAAAGTTTTATAGTTGTAACTCTTACATTTAGGTCGATGATCCATTTTGAGTTAATTTTTGAGTATGGTAGTAAGTAAGGTCCAAATTAATTCTTTTACATGTGGATACATAGTTGTCCCAGTATCATTTGTTAAAAAACACTCTTCTTTCCCCCATTGAACTATCCTGGCACCTTTGAACACTCCGTGGCATAAAGGCAAACATATCTGTTGAAACTGCAACTGAATTTTCTAATTCTCCTACTAGCATTAGATTTAAGGTGGTTGTTCATTTTTATAAGATTTTCTTGTGGTTTTATCCCCAAATCCTCTGTTTAAACTGGTAGCAAACCTAAAGTAATTTTTATTTCAAAGACAATGCTTGTTTTAAAATCTAATCTTTATTTGCTAGGTATTGTGCTGAGCATAGTATCATACTCTTAACATCACTATGAAAGAAGTTCTAAAGTACCTATATTCACTTAGTTATAAGCTCATAGTATAGTTGTACACTCTTAAAGAGGATCTATAAGCAAAAGCATAAATAATTATGCAAATCCAGACTGCTTTTAAGTCCTTAAATTAATGAAAAATACCAATACAGTGGATAGCTCTTGCCTCGGAGCTGTCTGAATGGCTTTTGCTTTCCTTATAGTCTCCAGCTGCATTTTAGAAAGCAATTTCTCCTTCCTATGCAATATATTGGAAAAGCAGTAAATCAAGGTGCTATCCCCCTCCCACACACTTCAGACCCCCAAAGGGTGAGTAAAGATATTATCATGGGTTCTCTTCTCTTGCCGTCTACATAGAGGTAAGGGGTGGAGGCAACCTGAAATACTAGCTCTTAGAAATTCAAGCAAGATCCTGCAAGAGAAGAGTAAGCAATTTGAGTTCATATATCCCATGAAGCTGCCAAAAAAAGATGATTAAAATGTTCCTACTCTCAAGAGTCATAGAGAAATGCCTGCTTACAGTCTATCTGAAGCCTAGTTTGCAGTATTCCTTTCATTACTGGAAACTACACTATAAACTTCAAATAAATTTATTTATTTGCTTAAGCTAGCCATAGTAATTTATTGTTTGAAAAAAAATGAAGCCTAATTTATAGTCAATTCCAAACATTTCACTAAAGATTTGGATCTTGTTTTCTGGAATGATTTCTCAATGAATGAAAGTGGATAAGTTTTCTCAAAATCTGTTTAATAGTTGGGTCAACACAAATTACAAAACTGCTTCATTTAATGAGCTTGTTGAAGCAGGTGGTTTCTAACATCATTAGTATCTTTATAAGTTGTCTCCTTGTCTGGGAAACACCATCCCACTAACATGCACAGAGCTCTGCACATGTATGCATTCCTCAGATGCTTCCGACTGAAGTTAGCCAAGATGCTTTCCAAGTACATCTCAAGGGAACAGTAATTAGTGGTGGATACCAAAATTGGGAAGAGAACTGGATTTTGGCATGTGTTTCCAATTTGAAGATAACAAAAAGTGATGAGTTACAAGGTTCTTTTTCTGCACAAAAACTGTGGATGGAGGCTCAACTACCACATTAACCTGATGAAGTAAATTTCCATGATCTTGAGTTAGGTGATGGTTTCTTAGATATGACTAGCAATAATCGGAAAAAAAAGTACTAGCAACAATAGGAAAACACAGACAAATTGGGTTTTATCAAAAGTGAAGAATCTTTCACACAGTACCATCTTCTAGCCATTAAAGTAGTCCTTGCCTTCCTAGTGTTTCTAATAAATACCTCAGACACCATGAAGCAGAGACAAACCATCCTCACCTTTAGAATAGGCCATGTCCAAATTTCTGATCCATGTAATCTAAGAGCATAAGAAACAATTACTGGTATACAAAACTTATACCACTAAGTTCTGAGGTGTTTGTTTTTTTTTAATAATAGTAACTGGAACAGATTATGATTATTTCTGGAAGCATGGTGATGGCATTACAAACCTAAAACATGTGACAATAGATAAATCACAACAAGAGATATGGCCTCATCCTTTACAGTCCATTAGGAGGTTCAAACAAGTAAACAGGTGACAACAATAAAGAATTTAAAATGCCATCATAAAATAAAATGGCTGCATGAACACCTATCCTCATCTGTGGTGCTCAGGAAGATTTTCTCTATGTAGTGAGATCTAAATTGAGGACTGGAAGGTAAGAAGATAGTGTTCTAAACCAAATGAAGACCTTGTGTGATGGCTGAGGGGCCAGATAGCCATGTAACATTTACAAATATAAATTAAGTTTCCATATGCCTGAAGTTTAGAATGTAAGGGAGAAATAGATGAGTCTGAAGCGGAAGGAATAGGAAGAGGTCAAGCCTTGAAATGCTTCATACAACATGCCAAGTAGTTTCTTTCTTATCCAAAGAGAAAGACCACTGATGTTTTAAGCAGGGAGATGGGAAAATTATATATCATGCTGACTAAAGTAGAGGCAGTGAATTGAAAAACAGTTGCAGAGAGAATGCAAAAAGTTGTTGCAACAATCCAGGGCAGATAGGTAGCGGGTGAAATTAAGCAATGGCTATTGAGAAGGAACATACTGAACAGATACTACAATGAGCTGAACAGTATGGAGAAAAGCAGAAGTCAAGGATAAACAAGGATAAGGCAATTTTTTGGCTTTGGCAAGAAAATGAATGGTACACCATGCCCTGAGAAAGGAAGTCAAAAAGAACAGCATCCAGTGGAAGAATATTGTAAATCATAATAAAAGGTTTGGCTCCCTCTAAATATAAAATTAAAAAGTTGTATTATAAACATGACAAACTGATAGACTCCTCATATATAAGAATATTTCTTCAGGAGTATTTTTAAAAATAGGTGCTTAAAAAAATAAGCATCAAATATTTGTATATTTAAGTTTAAAACATTCAAGAAAGTCACTTTGTAGGAAAAGGATCAAGTGTACCCCCAATAAAATCAATAGATGCTATGTTCAGTCATAATATTCAATATATAAATATTACCATCAGAAGGAAGAAACTATACTAAGAGACTGCCTCTTCGAAAAGAAAAGATGCTCTGATTTGGCTCTCTAGTCTTTCAGGAAATGGGAAATCAATGAGAATCTTCAGTCTGCTGTGTTTGAAATTACTTAACAGCCATCACATGACCAGTGAGCCACATTATCTCTCATATCACAGCACAATACCCCTATACTGAGAGGCCAGATTAGCTATACTCATCAGCTAAAAATAAACATTTCCTTCCTTACCACAATTTGCCTCTTAACTCAGCTGGGTAAGAAAGACAACACAATATTCATTTTGATTGACAGAATCTTTCAGATCTAATTATAATTTCCACCAGTTTCTGAACATATTGTGTTTTCAATGTGAATTCCACCACAATTGGATGATTCACACATCAATATGAATCTAGGGCACTGGTGATAACAAATGTCTGCATTGTTGTGCATGCAGATGATGAATTGGTAGAATCAGAGTTTGTTTATTTTGTTACAAAACAATGTTAACAAGACAAGGGTCAAAAGTTTAGTCCCAATAAGGAATTCAAAATTGCTTTCTTTAACCTAGCACCCATAACACAGGCTATCTATAAATACAAACCACTGATTACAAGGGTATCCTTGGATCAAGGCAGCATTACAGAAAGTCCATTGACACTTCCAGAAAATCAAATTAATGTTCATGCCTGGGTGACTGTGCACCAAGAACTCCCGCTTTGCTCTGAACACTGCTCAGTCAGCACCACACAAAAACCGTGTTCTACCATCCTGGAATTTCTCAGTCTTGCTGTTGAAGTATTTACCTTAGTCTGTTTCTTGCTATACTTCATTATCTCCTAATTCTGTATATGCTTGTTGTGATTTCCTGATTAGTTTTTGCATTTGGAGCTTCACCTTGACCCTTGTACCTGACAATCAGTGCCATTTCTGCTGCTACATCACTCTGCCTCCTTACTCAAGCATGATTCAGGCCCTCCCCTTCACAACAGGGTCTCTGGTCAATAGGACTCCATATTCTGTACAATGCAGTCTGGCACATGGGCCACTGTATCTTTGTTCAAGCCCTCCAGTCCCTCAAGCAAAGTTAATGGAGATCTTGCTAACAAACATTAGGGCTGCATTGCCAATGGCCTATTTATTACTGCCTCTTGCATATATTCCAGGAGTCTTAAACTTAAAACTGCATTTGGACCCTATCTTCCATCTTCCCACCTATCTTGATAAATAATTCATTCTTTCCAAGGTTGCTTCCACCAGAAATATGAGACAACATCTCCCCACACTAAGGCCTGTCCTGTCAATTCTACTTCCAGAACCTAGTAAAAGCACTCTTTATTCTCCAGTTATCGGACCACTAGATTAACTGATATGCTCTACTTCTTCTACAAAAAGACACTAACTGACTCATGAACATGGCACACCAAATGCTTGCCACCAATAAAGTTAATTTCTAGTATCACCCTACATTTTTACAATCTAAAGTCAAATAAAATCCATGCTAGGAGTCAGTTGTATTTGTTTCCAAACCCACACATATCAGTTTTACTTGTTATTGAAATTATATATTTTAACTAAATATTACATAAACTGATGAAATTTGAATTTAAAAAGTTTTATTCTACAAAAACTAGGTAGAATATTTTGGAACAGCTCTAGGACAAAAGAAAAATCATATATAAATTGTTTTTAAATAACATTATCAAATTTGAAAAAAAAGTAAAAAAAAAAAAAAAAGAAAGTTCTCTGCTCTCATTGTTGTTCCTGTATCATAAACACATTCACAATTGTCCTTAAACTCTTGCTTCGCTTTAAAAGAACCAAAACTTGAAATCGTAGATGGAACTATGGGAATGGTTCATATAAAACCAAACCAAAAAAAATCAATTCAGAACTCCAAATGGCAGATTCACATTCAAGAAATGGTCCCAACACTGCATCAAAAGATTGGCAATGAGTATTTATATGTTTTAAGATAGAACCTGTGAATATAGCATTTAGTATTTCCCTTCATTAACTAACAAGCTAGCATAAAGTCCACTGCATAATACTGCAAAAATTAATGAACAGAAACTTTATTTAAAAGAGTCAGAAAGCTAAAAGAAAGACTTTCACAATGTGTCACTCAACACACACCCACTGACTCTACAGGAAGGAGTGTACTTTGTTTCTCAAAAAAAGTTATACTATCCTACTACCGCAGCAGGAGGAAGAAAAGATTCCTCCTTGCCCAGTAACAGTGCAGCCAACAGAAGACTGACAAAACTCGGTCAATAAAAGGCCACTATACTTCACACTTTCAGTTTCCTCCAATGGATTCTTTCTTTACAACACCCCTCCCAATTCCAAAAAAGAGCAGTCCTCTCCTTTGTTTCCCTGGACTTGTACATGGCTTGCCATTAGACCACATGTCCTGAATTGCAATTCTTTGCTGTTCTCAAATAAACATATTTTGCTGGTCAAATATTTGGCTGTCCATCTGTTTAAGGTCAACAATACAAATAATACTAATAGTTAAAATTTACTGATATTAACCCTGTGCCAAACAGAACTACTGCCACTTTACAGAAAAATTAAAGTAAGGGCTTGTTTTATATATCTTGGCTCTGTCCACTTCTGTCCATCATCACTTTCACCACCTTTTATCACACTTCAATAGCCCCTTAGGCAATCTCTACACTTCTGCCTTCACTCTTCTAACTTCCATTAATCATTAAAGAGCAGAGAAAATATTTTTAAAAACCCAACTCTGATTATGCCATTACCCTACTTAAAACTCTTCAATAGCTTTACACTAGGAAAAATATTCCAATTTCTTAGTGGCCTCCAAGACCCAGCATTTACATACTTCTCTATCTTTATCTCTTAACACATTCTTCCTTGCTCACTGCATTCCAGTTACCTTGGCCTTTCTTTTAGTTCTCGGAATGAGCCAAGTTTTTTCTGCCTCTAAGAATTTCCCCATGCTGCTTACTCTGTTTGTAGGGTTCTTTCTGGTTTCCCTTTTCACTTCAGATCTCATTTGAGCATCAATTCATCTCCGAATTCCCAATCTAAATTATTTCCTCTTGCTAATATTTAAACTCACAACACCCAGTACTTTTCTTTCTTAAGATTTATTACAATTGAGAATATGTATTTATTTGTAATTATTTTACTCCCATTTTTTCAGGAGGACAAGGACCAATCTATTTTATCCAACTCCACAGTACCTCCCACAGTACTTTTAATATAAAGAAAAACCCACAAATAACTGTTAAACGACTCAATCCAATCAGTGTTTACATCTGAAGAGAGAGGACAGAGGCAACGCCAAAGACTTTCCAAATGGTCAACTGGCCCATAAAATCTCTATTACCACAGTATTGACTAAAAATAGCTGATAGTCATCCCTCAGTAATTCTGTGAAATATCTCCAAGGATGAAGACTCCTCCATGACCTGCATTATATTCTATTCCTATCTTAATAATCATTATATTTAAGATGTCTGATTTATGAAATCAGATTTATATTCCTCCTTTTTAAAGATGTGGCAAATCTACCCAATAATACCTACATAATGTTAGAATTTACAATCAAGTTCTTCACTTGAGCATACATTAGAAGTATTAAATATATAGGTCTTTGATTGTATATTAGAAAAGTATATCAGAAATCAAAAATAGTTCCTACAGCAGAGCTCTCCAAGGGAACCAATAGCCCATCTGTACACATCTGTATCCCCTGAACTGCACTTCAAGAAGAAACATCAATTCCTGACTCAGGCTCTATTCAGGTGTTATTTTAGACACAATTCCCACAAACATGGCTTGCAGTCAGTATCAGCAAATAAAGTGGACTGGTTTTCTAGAAGTAGGCACATTGCCAGTGGTAAGGAATAACATACATAAGAGATTTCAAACAAAGACAGCTGTCTGGATCCATTTTGTACATGGTCAAGCAGAGCTACATATTTTAATATATCCTAAGGACATTGTTGTGACACTGGGTAGGATAATAATAAAAATTCCTCATGATAACCCTGTATCATAAAGAAAAATTTATGTTATGTTCATTATATACAGCTTTAGGAGAAAGGAAGAAAGAAATACATTATAGAGGGAAAATCACCTAAAAATGCATTTGCCTGGAAAACATCATTTCCTGACATGTCAGAAAATCAAGGTATTACCATATCTCAGAACTTTACATTCCATGTCTTATTAAAATAAAATAAAAATAAGCTCTAAAACGTTTCAAACATAAAACTTACTTTCCGAATATTCCTCTAAGGGGCACAAATACAAAAATATAAATTATCAAAATGAAAGATCAATTATTCTACTTCAGTGATTTTATATTTTGAAGTGCCCATCTATTGAGAACATGGCTTAGATTAATAAGGAACAGAAGAAAAAAGTATAGCATGGAATTTTTATAAGATTTTCCAAAATAGTAATGCACTTTAACCTGACAATCTTCCAAATAGATGAAATAGGTTGAAACAGTTCAACATTTCTAATACAATAATGCTAAATGATTATATAGTACCTATACATGCATTATATTTTATTCTTATGTATAATATCTTCAGGTTCTCTCAAAACATATTCACCAGAAATTGCTAAAATAAGAGCCCAAAGTAAATACAATAAATAGAGACCTTCAGGTAGGCAAATTTAAATACTTTGATTACTAGAAATATAATTACTAATTAAAACTAATTAATAGAAGTAATGTTTAATAAGTGTTAGATATTGTTCTAGGTAAACCTTGAAAAACCTAAGGCAGAGAAAGGTTCATAAGTTTTTTAAAGATCACACAGTTAGTAAATGATAAAAGATAAGTGTCCTCAAATTCCATCTTCAGAATACACTTTTAACTTTACTAAAGCACTATTAAAGAGATCTTTAACTATGCTCATAAAATAGCTTCATTTCATTTTTATAAAGTTGTTGAGTTGAATAGACATAAAAATGATATAAAACAAAATTTTCAAGAATGCTATTTTCCCTTAAGTATGTGTTTTACATATGAAGAAAAACAGAAATATAAGTACAATGATTTAATACAAAATAAGGTAAATAAGATACATTCAGTAATCTTTAACATTCTACTTCAGCAATCTCAAAATATTTTACTGTTTTAAATAAGAGGTTCAGAAAGAAGAACAATATGCTCTTCCTCAAACTGCTGCAAATCCCAGAAGTTGGTGGCCTACAAACAGTATGCTACTGTATAAATTAACAATATGACAAAGTCATAACCAACATTTTGGAGTCAGCACAGTCAAAAGGCATGCATTAGAAATGTAAATGAGAATCAGCAGAATTTAATTTCTTCTAAAATCTTGGATAAATTTATGTAAAGGTATTATTGCTTATGACAGATATATTTTGCCTAGCAACTAAACAACTACAACTCTCTAACAAACAGGTAGTAATATTAGACACATCTTGTATGCACTACAACTCTCTGTGGCTGGAAATTTGCAAAAGGTTCTGAGACACAAAGCTTTTCTTTTACTGAATAGATCATTCAAAAGCACTTTGAAGAATGTTGCTGACTACTTTAGTTCTGTTTTCATGTTTAAGTCCATCCAAATATCTAATAATTTAAGCAAATTTTTAGACCCAAATATGAATTATTAAACTTGTAGATGACTTATGGCTTTTCCTCTTCTCTCTACTTTTTGACTAATTTTCTTAGCAATTGCCAGGGCAAAAGTAGAAAGGGGAAATAAAAGAGTCAAAATTTGATGTTATTTAAATGTGATAATGACTACATTATTCCCTGAAATGTCCATCCCTTGTCCTTGCCCCTCTCAGTCTTTTGCTCTGACCTGCCCGATTGCAGACTCCCTCTAATCCCACCATCTTCTTGGAATTGAATTCAAATAGGCCACTCTTCTTGAAAATTGATTGTTTTGATTTGTGACCTCCTCAGGTTTGAAGAGTTAATCTGATTCTGGGCCAGATGAAGCACAGAGCAGAATTATGTATTTGGAAGCTGAACTCACAAGGCTCGAAGAATGATATGGGTACCTGACAGATGATCATTTATTCACATACACACACAATCATTCTTGGTGAAAAAATATTCCTGAACACCTTTAATGACAAGCTCTTATGTCTTACAGAGAGGGAAGCCTAGGAGACCTGTAGCTACCTGAGCAGGCTGGCCTCCATATTATTAGTACATCTGGGAACCTGGTGCCATTGGCTTTTTCTGATCTCCAAAGATTCTTTGGGTTTTGAGAACAAAAAAGCAGAATTCAAGCCACCTTCCACCTACTGGCAAGAGCAATTCTATTATTCTAACCAAATGAAAAATATCCCTAGGCAAAATAGCCCAGGGAGAGCTGAATAAGAAATACAATATGGCTAGAGAAATTTATTCATTCCCTCATTCTTTTATTATTTTATCCATCTAACTACTCACTATCATGGTACGGTGTCAACACTTCTGGCTTTGAAGCTATATATACTAGAGCTCAAATTTGACAGTAACACTTACTACTTAAATGTCTTTGTTCAAGTTACCTATTTGTAAGCTTCAGTTTCTCCATCTATTAACAATAGATCAGTCAAGGATAGTTCTGAAGATGAAAACAATTCCTTCATTTAATAAATACTTTTGAACTGTCATATATGTCCCAGTGACTCTGTGAAGGATGGGGACACAGCAGTGAATAAGAGAGACATGATCCCTGACTTTAGAATAGAAAGAATATTGGCAAAATGCATGGATGACTTTTGCAATTACATGGCAGGTGCTCAATAAATGGTTTCCACTATTGTCACCCTCGTTAATATTTATTAGTATCATTCCAGGCCCAAATTTTGACAACATTGAGTTGAGAGCTAGGCCCCTCTCTCCAATAGGAATATCTATTCCATTGCTCTCTATACTGTGTCTTGAAATAAAGAAATTCAAATGAAAGTATAAGGAACAGACCCACAGGAACCTCACAAGCATAGATATAATTCCATTGTGAAAAGCACCTTGGCTTTATATAAAGATGGAGAAATGTCTTCTTATGGTTTTTATTTAGGGTTGCAGGAAAGATTTCTCAAATTAAGGGCTGACCAGTAAAAGACTGCCTTACTATTGCCTCAAAATCTTTCTCTGCTACAGCTGATTACTTTCTCTGCTTCTGTCACCTTTTTATTAATGCCAACATATGACCAGGAATAGGACTACTCTCTCATTTTTAAATATGTATGTCCTTAGTTTAGGGACCAGGTGATCTTAGGAAACAGAACAAGTAACCCATCCTAGAAGAGGTATACTCCTCTTGGTCCAATTTTCTATTGTCTAGAGCAAGTACAAATTTTCCTTTCAAGACCCAAAAGGTACAGTGGTTGAAGAACAGAAGGTCATGGACTGACTGAACAGGCCCCAAACTAGTTACTAAAATTATTAATGGAGAACTAACTAAAAACACACAGTAATCATATATACATTGCAAAAGCTATTACAGTGTCAAACTATAGAGACATTCTTGATGCATTCAGACACATGAGTAGGTACCAACAGAAATGAAAGAAGAAAAGTTACCAGTTACAGAAAATGAAACAAATTAAGAAAGCACAATACTGTTAAAGGTATTTTTTATATGCAAGTATTTCATTTAGTATTCAAGGTTACTTCAACATCCAATTAACTGATATTTATTCAATAAATGAGTAAATGCATAATCTTCTTTTAAGAGATTTAGAAGAAGAATGAAAGATTCAGAAAATACAAAGACAGATTCACAGACCATGAGCCCTTAAACCCCAAGATACTCGTGTGTGTGTTTTTCCTTGAGAATGCATGAATGTGTGAGCCTGCATGTGTGTGTGCACATACAAAGGTATGGGCACCCTTGCACACATGTTCATTTTAAATCTGAGCCAGACAGCTTGTATCTAGCCTTGCCGAAGAAACCCATGATGAAGGAAAGACTGAAAATTAAATTAAATAAAAAACCAACTGAAGAATTTTGTTCTTAGAGAGGAAAGGAGGGAACTAGACCAAGAAGACTTAACTTTGGGTAGGAGATGTCTTGTAGATAATTAAAACAAAGGTATCTGGGGGAAAAAACATAACTTTTGGTGTAGAACTTACAAAGTATTTGGAGTGAACAAATATTCATATTTCCAAAAATAAAAAGAATTTCAAAAGTAGAAAGACAAACATATGAAAAGTAAAGCCACATATCTTCCCAGATAAACATAAAATGCCATTTGTGATATAGTATTTTCCTTTATTAATTTATATAAAGCAACGCTTATGAAAAAGATTTTTATTTGATTGTCCTAAAAATGTATTCACAATTTTCATCTTATATAAACACCTTTACTGTCACTAGTAAAAAGGTACTTAACTTATAGTGGAATCTTTGATCTGTTATAAAAATCAAATTCACTTGATTAAGAGTGTAATAATTTGTCATTTGAAGGATAAAATGTTTTAATTAAAGGCAAGAGATTCTTACTGCACAAATTCAAAAGATGAATTTTGTCTAAATAAAAGAGAAAAATAAAAATGTAGCACTCTTATTATCAAATAAAATTATTCTCCTTGCTTCCAAAGAATAGGATACAGGTCAGGAAATAGTAATTTTCCAATGAATAAACCCAGCAAATACTACCTTTGTCAAGTGATCAAGGTGAATATCACCAGGAATAAGTCAGGTTGATACTATGTACTTCCTATTATTAGGTGAGCAGAAGGGAACATCAGCTCTGTGGTATTCTTCTCCAATCTTCACAGCTCAGTATATATAAATATATAAATTTATGTATTAACAAATATATATTTACATATATATTTTAGACAAAATTAAATTGACAAATATTCTAAGAAATAACTGACCAGTATCACTGAAAATGTCAAGGTTGTGCAAAAAAAACAAGGAAAGAGTAAAATACTGTCACAGGTCTGAGGAGACTATGAAGTCATGATGATTAAATGTAATTTAATTAGATTGGATCATTGAACAGAAAAAAAAGAATATTTCTGAAAAATTTCATGAAATCCAAATAAATTCTAGAGCTTAGTTCATTTTAATGTGATAAGACAGGTTTTCTAGTTTTAACAAATATACCATGGTTAAATTTAGAGAAAAGAGCATGAATTATAAGAAAACATTCTATTATTTTCATAACTTTTCTATAAATCTAAAATTACTCCAAAATGCAAAGTTTATTTTAAAATAACCCTATTTTCAAAAAAAAAGAAGTTAAATGAAAACCCTGGTATCTATTTCTAAATTACCTCAAATTGCAATTAAAATACTGCTGAAACAGGAGCAATCATGTGTCCAATTAAAGTATAAGAACAAAATAAAAGGTTAATTTTGAAGCAGTTATAAAAATCCTGAATCAAAATTAGCAGTTGAAACCTACTGCCTACATTGTAAAAACTATTCTGTTTATAGTTCTTTCCTTCTGTTCTTGAGCTAATTTTTGCCATTTTATTGGACTTAGTTCTAGATGTCTCTCTGAAAATATCATTTATGTATTGACTATATTCTATGGACATAGATTTTATATCAACTTGAGCCAAATTCCTATGCTAGTTGCACTCTTCAAATTAAGAAGCCAGACATCTGTCTATGGCCATGCCATTCTGAACAAGCCCGATCCTGTCTGATCTCTGAAGCTAAGGAGGGTTGGGCCTGGTTAGTACTTGGTTGAGAGACTACCTGGAAAGACTAGGTGCTGTAGATGTAAAAAAATAAAAAATAAAGAATCGTAAGCTGACAAGGCCCTTGCAATCTGTGAGGTCAACCAACGGCTGCCTCGCTTAAAAAAAATAAATAAAAATAAAAAATAAAAAGAATTTTAAAAAATTAAAAAAAAATAAGAGGACATCTTATTCAACGAGTCTAACATGAAAAGCAAACATATAAACTATATCCAAAACACAGGCTGTCACTTGGTTCATCGAATGATAGCATTTACTTAATACTTTCATTCAATCCTAAAATATATATTTCCTAAATCCACCCATTAAAAATGTAAAATTCAGCAGGATTTGGTATATTACCAGAGTCATATAACCAGCACCACAATCTCATTTAGAACATTTTTGTCATCCCAAACAGAAAACCAACACTCATTAGCAGCTACTCCTTATGATCTATCCTACCCTCAGCCCAGTAAACCATTAATCTACTGTTTTCAAATTAAATTTTTCGGGGTGACATTGGTTAATAAAATTATGTCATATGTATATTTCATTGTATGCTCACAATGTTAAGCTTCCGTCACCATATATTTGACCCCCTTTTCCCTTACCTACCTCTCCTCCCTTTCACTCTAATAGCCAGTAAACTGTTGTCTGCCTACAAGTGTTTATTTCTTTGTCTTGTTCATTTGTTGCTTTCAGTTTTATATCCCATGTGTGAGTGAAATTACTTGGTTCTCAAATTTTCCTTTTATGGCTTATTTCACTTAGCATGATAATTTCAAGATCCAATGGAAGTATTTTATCTCTTCTTACAGTTGAGTGGTATTCCATATCTTATTTATTCAGTCATCTATCGAAGGACACCGGTTGTTTCCATGTCTTGGCCACCGTGAATATGCTGAAATGAACACTGGGGTGCATATATCTTTACGAATAAATGTTTTCAAATTTTGAAGATAGATATCCAGAAGAGGAATTGCTGGGTCACAGGGTAATTTTATTCTTCATTTTTTTTTTAAGAACTGTTTTCATAGTGGCAATACCAATTTACATTCCCACCAGCAGTGTATGAAGGTTCCTTTTCCTCCCAACTTCTCCAACACTTGTTATTACTTGTCTTGTTGATAAAAGCTATTCTAATAGGTGTGAGATTTTATCTCATTGTGATTTTGACTTGCATTTCTCTACTAGCTAGTGAAGTTGAGCATCTTTTCATATATCTGTTGCATTTGTAGATCATCTTGGGAGAAATGTCTGTTCAGGTCCTCTGCCCATTTTTAATTGGACTGTTTGTTTTTCTGTTGAGTTGTATGAGTTCTTTATATATTTTGGATATTAACCCCTTATCAGAGGCATTTCTTGCAAATGTCTTTTCCCATTCAGTTGGTTGCCTGTTGGTTTTGTTGGTTCCTTTTGCTGTGCAGAGCTTTTTAGTTTGATTGTAGTCCCATTCATTATTTTTTGCTTTACTTCTCTTGTGTTTGATAATCTAATTTATATTTCTATAAACGTGCCTATTCTGAACACTTCATATTAATGAAATCATACACTACATGGCCCTTTGTAACTGGATTCTTTCATATAGCGTAATGCTTTCAAAATTTATCCATGATGTGGCATGTATCAGCATTTCCTTCCTTTTTATTGCCAAGTAATATTAGGTTAGGTGAGTACACACATTTTGTTTATCCATGTATCAGTTGATATAATTTTTGTCTATTATAAATAATGCTTCTAAGAACATTTGCATAGAAGTTTGAGGATAGAAATATTCTCACAGCTCTCAGATGTAGAGCTAGGAGTGAGAGATATTTTGTGGAATTGCCAAACTATTTTTCAAAGTGACTGCACCCTATTACACTCTCATCAGCAATATATAAGTTTTCTAATATTTCCACATTCTCACTGACATTTACCATTGTCTGTCCTAAAATATGTATTTTAAATACTTATAATTTTACTTGGCCATTTCTGTTCCTACTAAAATTTGTTGTACTCTGCTCTCCTTTCCATGTGAAACTCCTCTGTTGCCAAACTCTACGAATTTTAAATGATATAAAATATACTAAATACATAATCCACTTATTCTTATTATTTTGAAAGAATTTTACTTCATTCCTCTCTGATCTAATTACCCTTCTTTCATTAATAATTACTTTAATGTGACTTAACAAAATATAAATTCCCATTAAAGTAATTCTTAGCAAAGCAATTAATGTACATGCATTTACATGGGTGATAGGAGAAAAATAATTAATTTAGCCATGTTCATAGATTTCTTTCTTTTTCCATTCAAAGATAATTGTGTAATTCAGCTTCTTATTACTGGCAGTAACTCATTAATGGTTTGTAAAATCAGCTAGATAGGTCATAACCAAAATTTTTGGATAGGGAATGGGTGAGGAAAATAGAATAAAATGAAATCTAATAAAATAGAAATGTTAAAGTCCACTGTATTATTTTCCAACACTTTTCACTTATTATATGTAGTCAAGAAAGTAAAAGTCACTGTTGAAATAACAGATTTGATTTTCTCTTACCTCTTTCCAAAACAGGAAGAATTCTTTCCTAAATTGAATGAATTTAAAAGAGAGAAAGGGGGATATTTTTTAAAAGCAGAGACTGAAAAAGGAATTTAAGGAATTAATTTGAAGAGAAAAGAGTTGTGTTAGAAAATAATGCTGATTGTGAGCTATGGATTTAGGTTCTTTTAATGTAGTCAAAGTAAGTAGAAAGTAAAATATATATTTTAATTATTTTAGGCTATAAACTTTGCTTCTTACATGCTATGTTGCTCTGGTACTAAGTAATGAATTTCTAGATTATTAAGAGCCACATAATATGTGCATACTTACAAATATACACACACTTATATAAATAAGCATTTATCATTGTTGGAAAGATGACTTAATAGTTCTCTATTGAAGGGGGATCTCTTTTTTAGAGACGACAGTAGCTTATAGTTAAGAGAATAAACTCTGTAGTCAGACAGACTTCAGTTAATTACAACTTTACATATTCAACTATATAAGATTCAGTTTTCTTCTGGACATCCATTAGGTTGCTTTAAAAATCAAATAATGTAATATCTGTTATAAAAACAGTACAGTATCTTAGGACTCAGCACACAGTAAGTAACCAATAAATGGAAACTATTTTTTATTAAAATTACTTGTCTTAAAAACATTTTAAAGCACATAATCTAAAGAAATAGTCGATCTTAATCCAGAGAATACTAGAGATACCAAAAATGTCACTAGTGGAAGCAGACAAGGACAAGCACCATTCAGTGTTTCTAATGGAATTGCAAGTTCAAGTAGCCAGTATATTCATAACATTTTTTAAATTGACATGTCACAAGCAAAAAAGATAGCTTGTTACTTGTGTTCCAATTTCCAATAATCAAAAATACTTTAAGCTATAATCAACTTTATAACAGTCTACTGACAGCACAGGAAAATTCCAAGTTTACATCAGGTAGGTATATAGCAACAAAACATATATAGAAAAATAATATTGAAAAACAGTCATGACATACATTTTATATAACATCAATTAACTGATATTAAACCTCTGAAGGATGAGCAGACAGAAATAAACACCATTAACTAAATGTGAAGCATTGAGGAAAGTGAAAATATAAAGACATTATCAAGATAGTCTAGGATATCAATTGCAAAACAACAAAAAAATTGGAAAGACTACTTTAAACTCATGGCCCTGTTTTAACTTGGCTAACTTCTTTGTCATCAGCATTTCTAAAAATGTCATTCACTGTCCGTGATCATCTACATGCTTGCTCATACAAGAGACTTACACACATGTAAGAGAGGTTCCAATGTAATACGTAATTGTCCCCAGGCCTCCTACAAAGGTAGAGTTTTCTGAGATATCTCTAAATTATCTAGTAAGCTGAATATTCCAGTGGCATCTAATTCTAAATAATTCACAGATACTATGACCAAAGTAAATCTGAGACAAAAGTAGTGTCTAGCCTGGTGTCTGACACACAGAAGGTACTCAACAAGTGTCTATTGAAGGAAGGAAAGAAGTCAAGCTCATTAAGATCTATTGTCTTAAATAACAACTATTTCATTTCATTTTCTAACAGAATTTCCCCTAAATTCTGAAACAAAGATTATTTCTACAATTATCAGAAAAAAATTACAAACATTCATTGCTTATGCACAAAGATTTATACTAAATATTATCACCTCATGCATTTAAGAGACATAACAGGCATAAAAAGGCAATTAGTTCATGATAATACAGAGGGAAATGATGAGAAAGATAAAGAGAAAAACAAAATAAAACTAACTGAAAACCACCAGAGAATGTTAAGGTACCAAATTACTTCTCTGAAAATTTATGGTTAAAGAGAAAAAACTAATACTATATTGTTGTTCCTGTTCAAATCACAGTCACAGTAACCATAAGGCTTGCTCTATAAACAGAAATTCTACCCAACAAACACAAACAGAATGAAATAAGTAGACTGCCGTCACTTTTCCAAATCTAATAAAAATAACCAATTCATGCAATAGTCATCAGTGAGTACTAAAACCATTAGGTGCAAAGCCAATGAGCAAGTTTACAAAGAAGAGATCAGACTGTCACCACCTGAAACCAATCTAAGTTTCATTAAAAGTCAACTAATAACCAGACATTGTTAATCGCCAATACGATGAAATGTGAAATACAAAGCACAATTTATGGCTTATTCTTGCAAAAAATATACATAAACCTAATTATTGTCCTATCAAACTTTCACGCTACAAAGAACATAGAATAGGGGAATGAATTAAGTACCTGGACAAAGGAGCAATCAGAAAAATCTAAACTCTAAAATGTGGGACCTTCTACAGGACAACTGACCAATTGCTTCTACAAGTCAATAAAACAGGAGCAAGGGAAGAAGGGAGGAAAGCAGAAAGAGATAAAAGAAATGAACAAGGAATGAAGGAAAGTAGGACAGAAGATAAAAGGAGGAAAGGAGAAAGGAAAGAAGTTGGTTGTTACTTTGGAATAATTCAGTGGGTTTAAAAGGGTCTAAAAGGACATGACCAAATGCAATGAATGGATCTAGTTTGGAAACTGATTTGAAGAAAAAGATTGTTTAAAAATACATATTTCTTAGATAAGTAAGAATATTGAATTTAAATATGAACCAAGAACGACTTTAAGTAATCACTGCTTTCTTTTTGAGTTGATAACTGTATGGTATTTAGACCATAACAATGGTGAGTGCCATCTCTAAGCATTAAATAGTTCTAAACTAAGTATGGTAGAGAATGAAGGCAACTCTGGGATGGAAGAGACCATGTTTATTTTATTCACTGCTGTATCCTCAGTGCCTAACACAGTGCCACTCAATGCGACCATAAGCTCACTCAGTATTTATTAAATTTATATTTAGGATATTCTAAGAGGATATCTCAGAAGGTTGCATGAGAGTTTTAACAAGAGAATAAAAAATAACAGAAAGCTTTTGAGAACATGCAAATTGATTAAAGTGCCTGGAATTTCATGCACATTTGGAAGAAGAGTAAGAAACAGCTGAAGTAATAAGAAGGAAGTAAATCATAACTGTACCTCACATGCTATGCTTTGAACTTTGCATTTTACCCTGTTGGCAGAGGGCAGTCATTGAAATGCTTGACTATACATTAGTTAGAATGAGGTTTTAGAAAGTTTTCTCTAAAACAAAGTTGTTCGAATGTCTGCATTACTGACATTTTGGCCAGGAAATTCTTTGTTGCTGGCACTGGTTTTGTGTACTGTAGGATGTTCAGTGACATCCCCAGCTACTCCCATCCAGATGCCAGTAGCAACTCCCAGTTGTGACAATCAAAAATGTCTCTAGACAGTGCCAAATTTCACCTGGGGGGGTGAGATTCCTCCCAGTTGAGAACCACTGCTAGAAGGTTTGTAAATCAGAGGGTGAAACTCAAAGCAAAAAGATAGATTAAAATGCTATAGCAGAAAGAAAATAAATACCTGAACTAATGCAGTAGCATGGGGAAGTGAGAAGGGGAGCAGATTTGAGTGACATTTGAGAAGCAAATAAAACCTGACCTATTACAGGCGGTGTGTGAGGTTGAACAATGGATCAAAGATAATGCCCAGCTCTTAACTGAGCAACTGTATGGCAGGACTAATCCAACAAGGACTAAAGATGTGAGTGGGCTCATTCGTTCACTCATCCAACAAGTACTCACCATGTACCTAATCACTCTCTAGGTGTTAATGTGGTGAATAATAAATTATAATACCCTTCTCTCATGGAACTTGTATTTTAATAGAGGCAGGCTATTGAACAAAGGCAGGAATAACTTCTGAAAGTGATAACTACTATGAAGGAATGATGTTTATGGAAATGTTTAAGGAATACGAAGCTAGAGGCATAGAGAGAAATTATTAGTATCATATAGTGATTTTATCATGCAGGCTTAGAAATGGAAGACATGATCTTCAATGCTAATTATGCTATTAATTGGCTGCATTACTTTGGGAATACTTGGCTTAAGTCTCAGTTTCCCTAATTACGACATGAAGATAATAATAGTGCTTGCTAAATAGGGTTGTTACAAGTTTTAAGCGGAAAGGAATATGTTTGTGTATCTGTGTGCATGTCTGTGTGCTCACATATGTGTGTGTGTGGTTTTAGTGCAATGTCTGGCACATATAAACCCTCAATAATAATTGTTATTATTGTTGTATGGGTGGAGGGGGAGGGATTTTGTTTAAATGCCTTTCCCAAAGCTATTCAGCGCTTATGTTTTTCATTCTTTACACCTTCATTCAACAAGTTTTCATCATGTGCCCACTCTGTGGTTGATACTGTTCTAGGAGCCAGGGACCCAGCAGTTAACAAGACAGACAAGGTTCCAGGATTCAGCACCAAAGCTGTTCCTGGCAGCTTCATGCTTCTCAGCAGCTGGGTCTTTTGACTTCACAGCCTGTCTGGGCAGCCCCTTGATGTAAAATCAACAAAATCCCCAACATGACCTTGTATTGGTCCATTTCAAGGGCTGTATATAATAGCTAAAAGCTTCACTAGAGTTTGAGGGTAAGAGAAAATTAAACAGTTGTTTCACCCTTGCCAATCTATGATGATATTAAGTTTAAAGCTGTTTGAGAGAAAAAATGGTTTGGCTCCATAGAAAGCAATTCCAGGCAATAATGGCAGCCAAGCTGAAATCTTGCTAAAACTGTATCCTGGGGCCAGTTGTGCTCTAAATAATAATACTTACATCTCCTAAGTGGGAGCAGTAGGAGGAACAGCTGAGAGTAGAAAACAGAATAATGCTACAGACATTTCTGAACCACTGAGTTCCAGGAGATAGTGGTTTGCTAACTGCCATCCTATATCCATATCTGAGTGATCACTGTCAGAATCTGTCAGTGGTTCGCAACCTCAGTTATACGTTAACCTGGATAAGTCTTTAAAACAGCTAGGCCTAGGCCTTACTTCCCAGGGATTGTCATTTAATTAGACTGGGTGGGGTCTAACTGTTGGTATTTTTATGAAGTTCCCCAGGTAACTGTAAAGTTTATAATATTTTTGGTGAACCACAAATGAGGGTAAATAGTGATTAAGAATAATTTAAACTCAATGTTTGCAACAGGGGAAAGGTATAAGAAAGTTAAAAGAATTACAAGAAAAACTAAAGTTATTTTATACACTTTTCCCTGAGTCTTCCTCAAGTTATTATTTTAATCCCAAATCTCAACAGAAGAACATAGATTCTTATGAAACTAATGCAAATTCATTAACAATGATTCACATTAAAGCAATAACTATTTTTAAAAAGATTTCTGATACATGGAACTAATAACCTAATATAAATAAAAATAAAAATTCATTTTTTAAAATTCCTAAAAATAACTTTGGCCTGCAAAATTTAATTTTTTTCTTGATATCTATCATGTTTCTGCTACATTTTCTGTTAAATTGGATGCTAGATTCTAATTTAATATGCAGTAGGTGCTCTGTGTGTAGAACAATGATACCAAAAATCAACCAATTTAAAGAGGACAATAATTTTATAATAAATGATTGAGAAAATTGAATTGGTAGCATTCATTGAAAACAGAACTAAAAATAAGGAAAATAAGTTATTTCATATTTTCAAATAGACCAAAAATATATATAAAATTTTAGAGCCATAGTTTTTCTGACAAAATTGCATGAAACCATTGTAAGACATTGTTCACATTATTTCTGATTCACTCAGAAAAAAGGATCATTTAATTTTCCAATGATTCAGATTGTATTTGCATTATATTTTAGCAAGCAACTTACCATTATGGAACCTGATACCAGGTACAGGGGAAGATGGCATCAGGAGGTGGCCTCTTTCAAACATCATTAAGAGATAATTTTTAAGGTAAATATCATCAAAAAGCTTGATGTTATAGCAACCGTTGCTACCAACTTTATAAACAGACAAGGACTCTCTGTGTATTACCCTAAAATTATCATCACAGAGCAGAATGAGGCGATTAGTCACTAAAATTATAGATGACCAAATTAGAAAATTGCTCAAAGGACTACATAAAAGATGATCTCACATACAAAATAGCCACCAATCCCCAACAGTGGCTGATATCAAGGTCCAATATTATTTTCAAATCAATTATTAAAGGCTAATAGAACAAATATATGAGATATAAAGGCTTTTGTCTAACTTGGAAATATAACATTCTACAACCCTAATAACTACCAAACAATATTAAATGATAATTATAAAATGATTACCTAATGCTTTATATAGTGTTTTGCAGTTTATATAATAAGATATTACCCCACTTTACAGATATGAAAATTGAAGCTTACATCTGCTAAGTGACTCACCCAAGGATGTCTGGTAAGTAAAAGGTGAAAATTAAATTCAAGCCCATACCTTTCTGACTCAAAATATAAAGGTTCTGGCTTTCTAATCTGTAACACTATGTCTTTTAAAGAATAATCATAAGTATTTTTAGCAGAAAGACCAGAGAAGTATCTTTCCTCATTATTTCTATAGGATGGAAGCATTTCTAACAATGAACCAGAGAGAAATCTTTATTTTTATTTTATTTAATTTCAGGGTGGGGAGGAGGGAGCATGAGCAGATTTGTCATAAAAATGACAGAATTTGCAAGAAACACTATTTTTAAACAATTTCCATTGCTCTTCAGTCACACCTGCCCATTCAAATTAATAGAATGAGGAGCAAACTCTTTAAAAACACTCAAAGAAACTTCATTACCAAATTTATATTTCAGCATCTGTTTACTTAGCCAGAAGCTTACAAATATTCAGGTCACTCCCAACCCATTCAACACATTCACATAAGTAATGACCTTTACACAACATACATGGTAGGAACTATCATCAACTGATTTAAATTATCTCAGGCCTGGCACAAAACAGGTACCTGTATATCTTTGTTAAGTGAAGCTGTTATTCTCATTATGTGCTTTTGTGCATGAGGTGTAAATTCACATCTGTGTGAACATCTAACTAGTCTAACTCCTCTTCTATACTAGAAACACATGAGGGCACTAGTATTTACGTCCCCAGAACAGAGCATGCTACCTGGCACACAGTTGGCCTCAATTCCATTATCAAAGACTATTTAATATACAGTCTTTAGAACAATGGAATAGTTTCAGGACTATATTAAGCCCCCCAAGTGTTTGCTGTCATTACTGTTTGTTAAAATAAATGAGTCAATCACTGACAACCTTACCATGACCTAATGTAATAGATAAGGAAGCTTTTACTGTCTAGGTTTTTTAAAACATTTTTTTAAACTAAGGGAAATAACATAAGTTGATCAAAAATACTTGATAGGAATATATTCTGTAATGCCATCTCATAGAGATGAACCAAATCAGAGTAAGGTCTGATAAAAAAGAAAGGAGGCATATCTAATCTTGGCAGTTCCTAAAATATGAATCAAGTAAGAAATCTGATAGCACAAGGAGCAGACAACCAACCCTCCTGAGTGTCTCAGTCCTGACTAGCTTCCAGTTCCTTTATTCAACACAGAAGTTTGTGTTTTTCAAAGACGGTGGCAATAATATCTTTCTTCCCACCTGCTTTTCTGCAAAGTGACCTATCTGCTCCTAAACCAACAGGTGACATCTAATTTCCCTTCCCCTGAATCCGGGCTAGGCTTAGTGGTATTTTGACCAACAAAATATGGCAAAAGTGAAGTTTGGGGACTTACAAGACCAGGGAATGGCTCTGCAGCTTCCATTCAGGCCTCTTGGAACCACCCAGCTGAGTCAACTCAGAACCAAGAGAAAAAATAACTTGTTAATGATTTGTCACATGGTTGAGAATGGTTTATTACACAGCAGGTGATAAATTGAATATTAAAGAAAAACACATGTGATCCCTACTATACGCAAGTACTATACCAGCTTGTACTACATGTTACAAAACTATGTGGGATGAGAATGGAATTGAGAGTTACCACAAATATTAACTGAAAGTGTCTGATGGCCCTGGGTAACCACAGTTCTCCTGCTCTCTTGCAACTTAACATGCATGCTGCTGCTGACTTCCATGTGAATATATCATCTTCTCTCTAGACTCTCTGCCTGGAATGCTAAGCTGACCACGACTCAGTCTCATATTTATCAGTTCTCCTTTTGTACACACTCATAATACCCTGTACATCTCCACTGCAGTATTTATCAGAATTCTAATGAATGAATTATTTGTGTGATTCTTAGCTTACTGTTTATTTCAATAAATGATGAACTCTGTGAGAAACGAGACCATGTGCATTTCAGATACTTTAATATAGCATAGTACTCTGTACACAGTAAGAAATTATTTTGTCAAATTAGTGTATAAATGAGATGCCACAGCTACAGTCCTTTGGATGGGAGAGAGGGCCTTTCTCTACAATCCAAGGCTTTCTAACTTTGTTTTTGTTAAAGATGACAACTGTAATTTCCAAGAAGCTCTTAAAGTTCTAGCAAGATGATTGGGCAGCTCAGGTAAGTGTTTGTGCAATGAAGTATGGTTTGGTACAACATAGCAGCAATACAATAGCCAACATCATCAACATCCAAGTGCCCTCCTCATAAGCCCCCTGAAGACCTCAAGTATCCAACTCAGTTACAGTAACATTACTCAAGAAGATAAGTGCACAGTCTTTAGAATCAGATAAAATCAGACAGATATACAGTCACGTACTAGCTCTGCAAATTACTAGTTAGACTAGTGTGTCACATCAAGTGACTTACTTTTCTGAGCCTGATTTGCCTAATACACAAAAAATAGAGATAATACATTTTCATAAAATTACAAAAATTAAATAACTTATTGACAATTCTTGACATGTACTATAGTAGGTTACTCAATAAGATTAGTTATCTCTCTTTTGGAATAACCACCATTCCACAGTATTTCCTATTGGATATCACACTTTAATCCACTGTGAAAATAAAAGTAAAAATGTGCATGAGCTTCCCTTAAGAATACAGAGCTTCCTTCTTACTAAATTTCAGTCTATTTCATTATAATTCATTCATTAAACAATGAAAGGAAACATTTTTAAGGTTATATGTTTAAGATGCAGACAGGTGAAATAATAGCAGTCTGAGGTCTCCCTTCTGCAGGAGTCCCAAGACACATTAATGTTCACCTACTCATTTTCAAGCTAAATGTAGAATTACTCTTCGTGATTGAGATCACAATTTGGAGAAGGAGCTTAAATTCCAGAGAACAAATAATACTTCAATACTTCATACTGACCACATATCTGGGGAAACAGAACGACAACCACATAGTTAATGCAGCAGAACCTGCAAGTGACACAAACACATTCCAAGAAATGAAGTCATCCTCACTTCCTTCTATTACTACCAAGTAGTACAATCCTATGAGAAAAATTCAAATGAGACAGGTACAGAAGATGCATACATGAAAAATACAAGGTACAAGAAAGTGTATAACTTTGTTTTGAGTATTACCCCTTCCAGATGGTAAGCTTTACAAACTCATCAAATGTTTTTCTACACTTAGAGCTATCACTCTAAGTGATATTATTTTTTACTATTTACAATACATAGTCAACCCAACGCTTAAAAAATAATTTTGAAAAGTTACAATAAGAACATGTAAAACAGAATAAGAGCAGTTAAAATACAAATTTATCAATGAGAGATTGGAAATCATTTAAGAGGAAGGGAAGAAAGACCCCAGGATAATGGTATAAAACAGTCTTGCAATCAAAGATCAAATTTAGCACTCAGCTAAAATTCTGTGATGGGTTTTACAATTCTCTTTGTAAGCAAGCTCATCTGAGAGGCAGATTTTTCTGGCATTAAGTCCTAAGAAGAATTATTATGTGGATCTTTCTATGTAAGGGAGATGTTGAAAATAGGGTAGAAAATATCTTTTGTATATGAAATGGCAAAACTATCTTTCTAAAACCACTTTTTATAATGTTTGATTAAAACTAAGGACAACATAGTAAATAATTTCATGAAGTTTAAATATTTTGTTTCCTGAAAATTCTACCTGATAAAGACTTGAAGGAAAGCAATGAAATATTTTGATCAGGTACTTTAGACTTGGGGTTACACGACATTAAGAATTTCTAAGCAGTAAAATTTAGGATGAGGGGAGAAAAGAACATAAGTAGAAAGGGTTGCCAAGTGTTACTTTTGCCAGATAAGGGTATTTTATGTGTACCATCACAATCACTTCAGAAAGAAAGGCTATTTTCTGAATGGTAAAAATAATAATAATAATAATAATAATAATAATAATAATAATAATAAAAGAGTATATGAGGTTAAAGGGTTGATCTTTTTGTAAATTTTATGAAATACATCATAAGATCACTATACAGTTCTAAGATTTGTTTTCCTATTTGCCACAACCAGTGAAAGCTTTGCCACAGAACAGCACCAGAATGTGGGTATCACTACCTTAGACATTTTTTCTAAAATCAGGGTCAGCTCCATGGATAAGTGACCTGTGGTTCATAGGACCCTGTACTCAGAAAGGCTTCTCACATGAATTTCAATACCCTCTGAAAGTCATCTTAAATTCTTAATAAAAACAAAAAATCCCGAAGATTTAATTTTGCACTGGGTCCAAATTATATAGTAAATCATGCCTAAAATATTGTGGGCATTATATGTGTTCAAAGTAACCTACCTAGCAGTATGTTCAGGATTTAGTTTCTAAGAAGTGTCCAAAGTATAAACATAATACTGTTAATTTAAAGAAGAGTAAAATAAGAAACAAGAGAGAAGCAGCAAGCAAACTTTTTACTGGAAAACTGTGGCATCTAATTCCACCCAGATAAAAGATTATTTCAGCTTTCAACAAGTTGCCAAGATGACTTATCAGATAAGGCCAAAATTTTTCTAAAGGAATAAAAGTTTGAAATATTCAAGTAATGATAGCAGTACTAAACTGAGAATACATAGTTCTGTATCAGAGAACACAATGAAAATGTTGAATTGGGCCATCAAAATGTTAATATCCTTTATTATCACTCTAGCACACAATACCACCTCTTGAAAGGCCTGCCAGAATGAATTAGCCCCCAAAGCGACATGTGTCTTCCCAGCTGTGCCACTGCAAAGAACTATTTAATCTTGTCCATGAGAATTTGGACAATTTATGCCAAAAACAATAATCTACACTTGGCATAGTGTAGATTTAAAAAACATAATTTTTTTTTCCCAACAATAGTTAGTCGAAGTGTAGTATGGTTTTAGAGCAAAATCAATATGGAATTAAGCACGGCGGGGCTCTGACACTTAAGAGTTATAAAGCCCCGAACAAGAAATGTCTCATTCGCCCTAAAACTATGCTTCCTCCACCTGTAAAATGGGTAGAAAATGATTGTGGTGACTAAATAGATAAGTTTAATATGATAGCTAAAAGCAGGCACTCTAAAATAAAGTAATCCTGGCCCTGTCACTTACTGGGTAGGTAACCTTTGTCAACTCATACCCCATTAAAACTGTTACTAACTCTCACTGTACTGGGAATATGTACCAACACTGTTGTTGATCCAAGGCTTTAAGGAGCACTCCTGGCTGACTCGGACGCTGAACTGTCATCCCCTCTGCAGATACGGAAAAATGTACCTATACCTCTTCCTCTCAGTTCCTCATTCTCCAAACAGCAGACTATCCCTTGAGACAAAAGACTAAACCCTGCACACATCTATTCCGATGAAATAGGGTGTCCTTGACTGAGCTGAGAGTCAGGTATGTCTAGGCTGTGACTTCCTTCACTTTGTTTATAGGTATAAATTAATATTCCTGTGGGATTTAGATGTTATACTGAAAGCATCCATGCCTGTCTTTACTGGAGCGTAAATTCCTTGAGGACAAGGGGGCAGTGGCTTGTTCGTCATTCTTGTTCCACCAGTGCTTATCATACAGCACACCTACCTTGCATAAATTATAGAATAAATGAAATAATGTCTCAAAGAAACTAGTAAAGAACTCAGCCCAAAATCAACTCTCAATAACTATAGTGTCCCTCAAATTATTATACCTTTCTCCTTTTCCATAAAGCAAAGCTAGGCTAAGCTTTTAGTCATTTATTTTTGTATTAAGTATTATACTTGATAATAGCTCCTTGAACATCAAGTCATGTGTGGCACATATGGGAAAAATTTAGTTCTGCAATATTTTTTTTTTCCAATTCTAGTCTAACAGTTGCCAAACAAATGCTTTCCAAATACTGGATGCTTGATAACTAGTGGGTGAGTGGGTGGGTGGGTAGATGGATGGATGTATAGATAGATGAGGACATTTCAATCTACTCTATTATCACCTCTACCATTCATTGTAGATATGTCTAAGAATTTATAGTAAACCAGCAATTCTAGATACATAAATACAAAAGCATAGACACAGATCAGTGTGACAGGCACCCTTAACTCCAACTCTTATTCACATTCCCCCCTTGAAGACAAGTGCCCTTTGTTTTAAAAGAACACTTGAGGGTAACCAACCTAGAGAATCCCTCCCCTCTAGGGCTATGCAAATTTAAAAGCTCCTAAAGTACAATTATAGAGAGAACTTCTGGTCCACAACGTAGCAGGTTAAAAGTCTCTGGTACTCCATCATCTTCATATAAAAGCTCAGCTCAACAAATCTGTCCATTTGGTATATTTCTACAGAGGTTAGTTACTATAACTTTATAAAGTCCTAATAAATGAAAATATCATTTCCACAGAATCACAAAGGAGATATGCAAAAGTATGCCAGTGGTTGTCCATGGTTTCTAACTCTGTTGGTTTCTGTTTTTTCCTCAGCCTCCAAAAAGTAGTAAGTCTGTAAAGAGAAGGCTGTAGTAAAACAGTAGAGTACTGGAGAGGGCAGCGGCTTTCAGACTTCAGTGGCTTCAGGATCACCCCCAGGGTTGCTTAAATACAGATTGCTAGGATCTTCCTCCAGCATCTCCTATTCAGTAGAGTGGGGCAATCAACCCCAAGCATTTGCACTTGTACAAGTATTTAAGTGATGCTGATGGTTCAGGAACTATGCTTTGCAAAGGACTGGGTAAGAGACAGGAAGTATAGAAGATGCATGGCATCACAGTTAAGAGTATAAACTTTGAAGTAGACACATAGGTTACATTAGAGTTTGACCGTATTAAATTTGGCATATTAGCAGTGGTCTATCTTCCTTTGAATAACCTGTCCATATTTGGGGGTACTCCCAGATAATCAGTCCCACTTTCCCTCTGTTTACTAATCACTGTTTTCAAACTCAAACTGCAGACAGATCCCAGAGATATTATGTAGGGAAGAGGCAAGAGAATTAAAATGTTAATCAAGCCACAATCAGAGACTGCAATGTGCTGATCAGCCCTGCAGCCAGGCCAGGAGGACACCTTCATAATAAAAGGAAGAATTCTGCTGGGATTGCTAATGGCCCATTGCCCACACGTGTGAAGGGAAAACAGAAACCAAGAGTCATTCCCTATGGCTAAAACCATGGGGAACTTGTGGATTAAAGGCTGGAACTGCAGGCAGGCCTTTCACTCTATATATTCTTACATTTTCATGCTACATACTCTTCCCCTTCCCCTTCCTCACTGTATGCCCATATCAAAGGAAATGGGAACAAAGGAATGACATATAGACTGAATTCCCTGAACACTCAGGGTCACTCTCTGTCTCTGAGAGACCACACTGTATGTGGAGTGTCACCCTTTTTCTAATAAATTTTCCTTTTGACTCTAACTTTGGCATACAGGTTGAATTCTTTCCACACTCTGTGCCAAAGGACCCTCTTCTTCTCTTAGTACAGGGTTTGGTCTCCCCGTCACTTGGGGAAATTTACCCTGTCCTGCATCAATATGACCTGTGTTTCACTAATCAAATGCACTCACTGTGCCATCAATGCGAAGTGAAAAATATGTGGATACAAGCTCTGTGGGCAGCTTCCATATTGCTGGCATTGGGAATGGCAGGCATCAGTTTCCTGGGGTCTCAGTAGCTGCAAGGTCAAGTTCCTGATGTTCTGAGGTATCAGTACAACAAGATCAAGTTTCTGGCATGTACTGCTTGGTGCAACAGCCTCCGAAATAGACGGGTTACGCAACTGACTTCATTCACTGTCCCCGGAAATTTAGCCTTGAGTTTTCTGTCTCCAGATGCTCGAATCTTCTAGGGGCCACCTAATATTCTATAATAAATCCCTTTCTGCCAGAATGAATTCTGACATTTGTACCTAAGAACCTTGCCAAATACCACCCACATACTAGTACTGTGAACCAATAAATACCAATAGAGCCTCAATATTTCCTTCATTGTAAAATAATACTACAAAATGAATACTTCAAAATTTTTTATATAGCACGGATTATCACATATATACACAGATTTTTCTGAAAGATATTTTTAACCTCAAATGTATTTTGTTTCGTCACAAAGCTCTAATTTCATAATATTTAACAATGTTATGAAATCACAGTAATGGGTAACTTTTCACAAACAAAAAATTCCTTTTTAATTGACATCAGCTAGCCAGAAAAATAAATTTAGGTTGAAGTAGTTTTTTTTTTCACTAATCTCTTTTCTCCTCTTAGAATTTTGTATATTTCAAATAAAGTATTCAACATTTCAAAATGAAAACAGTGATTAGTAAACTGGAAAAAAACAGGTAGCAGTATGCAAGGTGATATTTCCTACATACAGGCTTTCCCCAGGCTATGCCTAAAAGGGAGGGGGAGAGAAACTAAAATGTGTTTTTCTGTTTCTACTTTTTCCACAGCCCCAAGACCTTCTGGCAAAGCTGTCACATCTAATCTTATCATTCCTGGATGCCATTTACTAACCTCTTATTTGTTTTTCAGCTGACAAAAAGCTGAAGAGCACAACTGCAGTTTCTAGTTTTCATTGCAATTTTCTTTTTAATTCTAGTCCTCAGTACAGATTCTATTGTCAGATCATCTTCCTATGTGATTTCATTTGACTGATGTGGAATGCAAAGTAGCAAGCTGAATCACACATCACCAACCACCTGCAGTCCCTTCCCTACTATCCATTGAAAGACCAAGTTCCTCAAGGCCATGGCAGGTTCAATCAAGGACCAGGGATGCAGAATGAAATTTTTTGCCTATTATAAGGAAACTGAACTGCGAGGGAGTTTGTGCATTTGCCCATGATCACATACTTTCATGTACAGAAAAGGGGATTTGATCTCAGTTCTTCATGATTCTAATAGTTCCCTCTCTTAACCATTTTTTCAATATCTCCTTTTATTATTAAATACATGTAAATAAGAATTACATTTATTCTATATATCTCGAGAGCCTGATTTAATAATTAAAATTATTTTTTTAGAATACAATAAATATTTACTCCAGAGGAAGTTGCCTTATCATTTATTAGAATTTCTGCTTTGATAAATGACTAGTTTCTTTATAATAATTCTTTACAAATTCAACTTTGAGGCAAATATTACGGGCCGAGGCTTTAATGGAAGGCACAATTCCAAGGCAGCAAGAATGAGGGGCAAAAGAAAAAATCAGGGAAGAAGGGAAAGAAAATACAATGTGGAGACATTACAAAGCTTCCTAAGAAAATACAGTCACTGGCTCTGGTACACAGTGAGGATTTCCCTACAGGCCATGTGGCAGGAACCATGGCACCCTGGGACAATCATTTAGAAGAAAATTTTATATACACACTTCTTCCAGTCAGCCACATTCATTGCTCAAAGTCAGCCCCATGTCATGGTAACACTCTAATATTGCCTATTTTCTTTACCCTGTCCCCTGCGTAACTGCTAGGACAGAGGCCAGATCTTATGTACTGCGTAAACAGCCTCTCTTCTAAAGCTGTAAGTTTTAAGAGAACCCTGTGAGAGTCTTGTCAGTTTGGACCTAGAGGTTGGACCTGGATGTCAGAGCCACTGTGGCCAGGCCTCACCCCAGCAGAGGACGTTATGAAATGAAAGGGTGGCACGTTACTGAGAGGGAGAGGCACAGAGCTCTGTCCAGTACAGAGGTCCCATGGTCCATCCAATTCTAACGGCCTACAATTCAAAATATACCGGTGGAGTTAATGACCTGCCGAAGATCAAACAGCAAGTTAGAAGAAGACTGAAACTCGAAACTCCTGGGAGCTTGTCATGTGTTCTTTCCCCAACAGCAACAGCACGACTTCTTCTAAACTCCCCCAAATCCTTTTTTGTCCTGGGTCCTTTTAGCCCACAGGTAGCAAACAAATACACAGAGGGCCTGGACAGGGAGCACAAACTAGCAAATTGTGCCAGCTATTTGCATACGAAATCACAACAAAACATCCTCCCACTTTTTTTTTTTCTGAACATATGGTCTTCTGATTTTCCTTCATGTTTACAATTCTGATAGATCAAAAAATAGAGAAATATTTCTTCACCATAAGAAAAAGAAAATAAGCATGATGATAAATGAAAACTGCCCGTGGTATGCTAGAACCAGCTCATACCAGATTGTATGATTGTCTTCCTTACTCCTTCTTCAATGATAACATGTTGATAGCTTGAAATTGGCCACAGTGGGAAATTATCAAATGTGACAAATTAGAATTTTTTATTTTCTGGCAAGTCAAGTAGTAAACGTTGACCAGCATAAAACCGCTCACGTTTGAAAAACAACAGAAAATTATGGGGTCTGCAGAGAGAACCTGTTTCTTTTAAAGGTGACAGTGAGACTGAACCTTAGAAAAATATTGGTGTGTTAAGAATGCAGGTCTGGCCTTGTTGATCTTCCACATTTTCCAGGAAGTCAGACACCCAAGTATTTAAATTAAAACCTCTAATTTTTCAATGCCAGTTTAAATAATTTTTCTAAGCATCTCCCTAAGACAAACTGAGACTCTTACCCTCAAGTTTGCAAAGTCTGGTTCAAACCAAATATCATTTCAAAGGGAAAGTATCCTATACATCTTCAATAAGACATCAATACAAAACCTTTGGTCTGAATTTTTTTCTGGAAAGGTATCAAAGACACTCCTTGGACTTAGCCTATATGAGATATCCCTTTACTTAACATAACAGCAACAATATTTGGAATTTATCTGGCTGTTAGAAATGCACTGACCTCACTTGAGGGCTGGAAGACCAAAGTCTTACATTCCCTCTTCCAAATGCCTGTTTTAGGCAAACTCCATCCATACTGCTTTTACAAAGTTCCAGTTGAATTCCAGGTTGCTGATTTTAATATTAGTCTCTACTTCAGCAGACTCCCAGTGAGATAAGTGACAACACATGAAAATATTTTTTGATCATGTTTCAGGAAATATTTTTATTATTTAAAAATGACAATAGATGGAAAATAAAGAAAAAAATCCGGATTACAAATCCTCAGTTACAGTCTATTGGAAATGATGCCTTTAGTTGCTAGAAGGTAGTGAAGGTCCTATGACCCATGGCTCTATCTAGGTGATACAGAAAGGTGGTGCCTTGCCCTGTGGCTGAAGCTGCAATTTGCATTATTAGCCATTGTTTGCTACTTCGTTTTGCAGATGCCAGACAAACTTGAAAGTTTCGTTTTGTTTTGTTAATTTTGTAAAAGTGGAGGACTGTACTTTATTTTTGAAATAATAATTATCTACTTTGTAAGGTGTAGAACATGATGTTCTGATATACATACTGAAAAGATCACTGCAGTCAAGCTCATTAAGTACCCTCATATACCTTTGTGTGTCTGGTGAGAGCACCTGAAATTACTTTTGCCAAGTTTCCAGTATTCAATATAGTATTGTTAACTACAGTCATCATGTACATTATCAGATTTATTCACCTTACATAATTAATTCTGTACCTTTGACCGACATCATCCCATGTCTTCCACCTTCCCATGTCTTCCACCTTCCCAGCAACCCCTGTTCTACTCTCTGCTTCTATGTCGTCAATGATTTTACATTCCACATATAACTAAGAACATGCTGTATTTTTCTTTCTTTGTCTGGCTTATTCAACTTAGCCTTATGTTCCTCAGGTTCCACCATGTTGAAATAAATGGCAAGATTTTCTTCTTTTTTAAGACTGAATAATATTATATCATACATATGATATATATATGATATATTTGACATAACATTCCATTATATAAGATTTGATCATATATATATTCCATCAAATATATGCCTATATATATTTGATGAAATACTGATATATATTTGACTGATATATATATCTATATATCTATATATATAGATATATATCTATATATCTATATATATATATATATATATATATATCAGTCAAATATATATATATATTTCAATCTCTTTATCACTCATCCACAGGCAGAAACTTAGGTGGTATCCATTGGCCATTGTGAATAATGCCTCAATAAACATAGGAGCACAGGTATCTCTTTGAGTACCAATTTCATTTACTTTGGGTATATATACTCAGAAGGGGCACATTCAGGCTCAATGGGCAGGCTGTTCCTTTAATTTCTGATTATATTCTTTATCTGAATTGTCTCTGGCTCCACAAAAGCTGCCCAGCTGGATGGCTTGCTGTCAGGTGTTCTATGTACAGTGAAGTATCATCAGTAAGCACAGCGGGAGGAATCTGGAAGCAACCCACTGTAGGAAGTTGTATAATACTGAGTGTGACACACATGAAACATGTATGTGACTTCAGTATGAGCAGGAGAATGCATGAGAAATACCCCTCTGGACTGTATCCTGATCCTATAGAACTTAGTTTAGTCTAAAACTGAATTCTTTCCAAAACATGGTCTGCTTGCCAGTTTACTATGTTTTGGCAGCTAATTTTACAAATTTATAGTTACTATTCCCATCTACCTAAATAGAATTTAGTAGTATCTTTCAACCTTGCAGTGTCAAGCAACATAGTTCTATACATGTACAGGGTATCTAAGAAGTAAGAAAACATAGGAAAAACTTAATTTTAAAATTTGTTAGTTACATTTTCAAATATAATATGCTCAATGCATTTCACTTCTACTCCTAGAAAACATTTTGCAGGTAAAATTGTTAATACAGTACACAGTGTCAAAAATATCTGAGAACACAGAGGGGGAAAATGAATTTATTTTACTTTTTTCTGATGAAAACCTGTTCAGATCTTGAGTAAAATCAATGTTTTTTCCTTATTCAGTGAAAGAAAGATTATTCAAGAGATCACACTGTTCTGTCTCAATTAGAAGTAAAATGATACTATTCAAATCTAAAATTATTTTCAGTCCTTTCTCTATAATTGGACATGTGAACACAACATGTCTAAAGCACGGCAAAATGGACACAAATCAATTTGGATTGAGCAGACCACATTCAAGACCCCAGTACCATTATTTTTTTTCCTCTGAGCTTGCAAGTAATCAGACACAGTCATGAAGAAATAGGAGACAATAAAAAAAACAAATGGGCTATTTCTCAAATGCAAATATTTTGGCTCAAGTTGAAAGATTATGTTATTTACAGACACACAGTATTTTAAAATAGCAAGACCAATATTCTCTTAAAATATACCACATGCTGAGTAAAAAATGTCTATTGAAGTATCGAGCAGAAAATCTTTTTCCATAGCACACCACGCGTACAAGGAAAATTAATAAATATTACTTTGACAAGGTTACTGGAGAGAAATTTTCTATTGGCAAACTTTATTATACAGAGTAGGATAAATTAATTATACTTTCATTAATCTTATTTATTAAGACAAGGTTATATTCTACTCAGATTCTACTAGGTAAAATGGAAGAAAACAAATCCCATTGCATTGACTAAATAACTTTGACATTAAAGATGGCATGGACAGGTTTGCATTTTATGGTTTATATCACCTTCCAAAGATTATGCACATTACCTGGAGACATTAGGCTTTGTGACCAGAAAAATAGCTTTTCTGCTGCTGGGTGACAGATCGGTTATTTCTGTGCACCAGAATATCCGAACTTGTTATTATCAAGGGAAAGGTATTCTGTTATAATGTTTTTAAAATTTATAAACTACATCACACATATTTTCTTCCTTGAAATACCAGATAATAGCTAAAAATAAAACACAGCTTTACCATCCATCCCTGGGTATCCTGAGTCAAATAAATGAATGGTGGGGACACGGGGCGGGGGGTATGTCCATGTTACAATATGCGATCTAACATGTCTCCTCCACCTTCCAGAACATGCTGAGTCTATATTCCAAAAGAAATTGTTTGTAATTATAAGAAATATGTAAACAAATGACAAAAGAAATAACCTAAGTCAAATCATCTTGCTGTATACCTTAAGCTAACAGTATTATATTTCAATAAAGCTGAAAAAAAAATTAAAAAATTAATGATATGCAGGTATATATCTTGGTATAAATGTCTAGGAATTTCTGGATAAAAGATGAATCAATTAATGTTTGAGAAAGTTGTAACAGGTTATCTACATATCTCGTCTCTCAGAACGTCACATAGTTTAGAAGCACTATGGGCTAGAGAAGAATCTCATGCTCACCACGAGGAGGGAGAAGTTGACTAAGGTTTTGTCGATAACCTTCAGGACAGTTTCAGAGAATCTATTCAAAGCCCAAATGGCTTCTTTTAACAAAATGAAGCAAACCAGTGTTTGAGGAGTAAAGAAAGGGCAAGCACAATACACCTAGAGCTTTTGAGAGGAGCCTTTCCTTATGCCTGCCCTGGAGCAGAAAGCACCAATTTCTCAGTCCTGAAGGAACTGTCTGGATTCAGACCTCTCTGACTGTAATTCCAACGTGTCAATATTTGCTATAAAATATGAGTATCTGACCTGTTAAACTCTTCCTAATGAATCGACATCCAGGCGGGATATCCATCTGTCTTAAGTGTTGGTTTATTTCATATGTACTACTCATTCCCTTTTTACTCTAAATACATTGTGAGCATGTGTGTACACACACACACACACACACACACACATACATACACACAGGAAAAGTCAGTCAGTAGAGGGGAGTCTGTTGATGCTACCAATGTTTAAAGTATGCACTAATCCCATCTCCTTGTTAATAATCCTGACTACCTTAAAGCTAATTTCCTATCCATAGCCAACATTCCACAAACCAGTTACATAAGTTACAGGAAAAGCTCTGATCCATCAACTCTTGGAATCCATTGAAACATGTCAGGTGAAGACATGGCAGCACTACCGAGGTGATGTACACTTCAAATACATTCAACTCCAAAACACCTCAGTGCCTATACACATGGTGTGTGTGCATATATGTGTCCACGTAGTCAATGCAATTTTCAAAATTAACCCCTTGAGTAGAGTTACAGGGGAGAAAAATAGGAAATTGCAATAGACAACGTTTGTGTCCCCCCAAAATTCATACATTGAAACCTAATCCTAATGTTACGCTATTAGATGTGGAGCCTTTAGATTATTAGATCATAAGAGTGAAGTTCCCATGAATGGGATTAATGCCCTTATAAAAGAGACCCCAGAGAGCTCTCTCACCCTTTCTGCCACAGCGAGGACACAGCAAGAAGACAGCTTTCTATGAACCAGGAAGTGGCTCCTCACCAGACACTAAATCTGCCACTGGCTTGATCCTGAACTTTTCAGTCTGTAGAACTGTGAGAATAAATTCTGTTGTTTATAAACTCCCCCATCTGTGGTATTTTATTACAGCAGCCTGAACAGACTAAGATACAAATACCATTCCAAGTCAATTTCTTGTCATCACAATCATGACTTCAGCCACTGTTCCTCAGAGAAGTTGTAGACATACATGGCGCAAGAGAGGCCCAGTAAAACCCCATAACAGAGCTCTGCTTCAGCACAGCCAGATCTGCCAGGCCATGGTTCTTACTTCCTACTTCTTGAATTTTCTCTTTTTTTATTCTCTGTAATTTCCTTCTTTTTTTTTCTCTATTACAGTTATCTCTCATACATTCTAATCCTTCTCAAATTGCTTTGTATTAGACTTGACTTCTCACCTTTTGATCTACTAACTGGCTGTTAACTACCATCTGTCTCCTCTGTAGCCTGTTCATGCAACCCAGCCCTTTCGCTCCCCACTCCACCCATCCTTCGCACTAGTGTTAGCAATCTTTATGCTTTGCTTTTCATTTTTCTCTGCATTTGATATGATCTACTTCTATTCTCCCTAAAACCTTTCTCCTTTTTTTTGTATTTTCTAGAGAAAATGTCACCTCTAATCTTATTCTCAGCACTTTACATATCTTATATTTTCTTTCATGATTTATTTATGTTAATACATTTATTTACATAATTATTACAGTTGTCTCCAGACAAGTCACTGGAGAGTTTGTATAATAGAAATAATCAATTAATAATTACAAATTGCTAAAAAAAATGTTTTCCAGCCACTGCAATTCAAATGCCTTATAAATAATTATTTATAAAGGAAAAGAGAAATAAGACTTCTTATTTCTTATATACATTTGATACTTTTTGTATATAAATAATAGAATACAGAATTACCACCAACCCAAACATATCAGGTGATACGATACTATAACTCTCATCTTTTTAAACAAATAAAATATTTCTAAAAACAATAGATTTTAAAGGACAGATCATGAACTAGAGAATGTATTTTTTTCTCCCACAGAAAAGTTAGACTGAAAATCATATAGTATAATAAACCAGAAATGAAGCATCCTGGATGAAAGTTATTTTCATTATACCCTGAATAGGGAGCTTTGCCAGAAATATGTCATTAAAGAACAAAATTGTGGAACCCCCTTAGACCAGTTATATTAATGTGTCATTTGCAAGTTATATAAATACCTCATTTAAAACTGTAAAGAATTTAAGAATTACCTGTCATGTTTTAATGAATATAATACTGTAGAAGTTCATAATTTAATTCATGCTGAGCATGAGACAAACACACAGATTCCTAACTATGTATTTGCTTTAATGTGTATCTGAATCACTGTGGCAGGCTTTCCAGTCAATTTTTAAGTACAATCCTGATTTTCATTTCATCAATTTTATTTTAATTTAATTTCTGGGCTCTTTATATAAAGGAAATAAACACAGGTAAAAGTTTTTAACCTCTTTTTTGGGGGTTGGGATAGATAAGGGTGTCACAATCCCTTTGAAAATTGTGTAAAAGGCATAGATTCTCCTCTCAGAGAAACATATGAGAACCTCTGAGTGTACTCATAATATACCCACACAAACACAGAATTTTATCTCTAATCTCAGGGTTTTCTCAGAGCTCCTAATTATTCATGGTCGGGATAAGACCCCAAGAACACAGTGTGACCATACTAACACAGAGACTATTTTGTTAAAATTTCCAAACAGGCTTTCACAATATACATAAAGGAATCCTTCTAAGACTTTAAAGGGCAACATACAAATGTGACAAATACCTAGAAACTATGTACGCATCCATTTTTAAAAGACAGGAAAGAATACCCTTTATTTTTAAAATAATCTTTACCTTCACTGTCCAATACAGTCACTACTAGCCACATGGAGATATTTAGCACAGGACATGTGACTAGTCTAATTGTGTATTAAATGTTAATTAACCAGATTTGTAAAGCTTAGTACAAATAACATATAAAGTATTTCATTAATAATTTTCATTTGATTAGAAAATAAAATAATGTTTTGGAAATACTGAAAAAAGTAAATTATATGACTAAAATTATTTCTTGTTTCTTTTTATTTTTGAGATACAGAGAACATTTTAAATTGCATATGTGGCTCATGTTATGTCTCTACTGGGCAGTGCTGTCTAGACAATGTAAATCAATAGTTTTTCATTATATACCTAATCCTATAATACATTTTGATTGTCAGAATCCTCTACCTAGAGGCAATAATCACGTACCTGACTTATAGTGCATTTCTGATCTATGGACTTGAAAAATTGTTATTCCTCCTCCATTACTACCACTAATGCTTTCTCTTATCTATGTGTCCTTATTTTCTTCCATCACTATCTGCTCCTGGCCATGTTACTCATTACCCATCAGGCCCTGACACTACTGACCCGCAGAAGAAGACTGGAATTTTCTTACCCCAAAGGCCTCTTCAATACTTGACCACATGGTTTTTAGAACATTGTCAAACTTAGTATTCTTTCATTTTCCTTCTTATTTTTTCTTAGTGTGGCACAACTTGTTTTATGGAGCACTGGTCTCATAAAAACTAATATAGGGGATTTTCTATGCTCCCTGTCCCAAGCGAGTTTATCACCATCTATTAGATAAGACATTAAAATATAAAACAAGACAGAATTAGAAGAAAGAATATTGAATATTCTTCAAATCAAATATTGAAATGTTTGGGATAGACCATAACCATTTCTCATGCATATTTCCTTAAAAAATCCTATAAATTATTGTCTAACAAGTTTTCCATCTTAAATATCACTGATAGAACTACAGTCAACAAAGTTATTTCTATATTCTTCCAAGGCATTTGACTGAAACGTGAAAAAAAAATGGGAAAATAATGATATATAGACAATCAAAAGAAAAATATTTTACTGAGCTCAACATTTTGATGACTGGAAGCAATAACTTGGATATTATCTCAGATGTCACATACTCATATACAAAGTCAAGATTTTAAAAAGTTACAAGCAAATGGGTTGTTTACATATGAGGAATTTAGGCCCCTGAGAACTAAAAGAAAAGAATTCTGAAGAAACACCAAAGAAGGAAACTAGAAACTTTTAATTTGAAATTTAGAAGGATGTAGCCAGTTCTGACTACATTAGAACTAAGTGAATAAACTATCATTTGCCCAGTGTTTTGCTTGATATATCTTAAAATTGTTCAACTAATGTCAGTTCAAAAACTTTTGTCAGTGACTTGCATTAATTACCAACTGTGTGGGGGTTTTTTAGGTAATATTTTTTTTAACCCTGTTTACAGTTCAAAGGATAGCATTTAACAAGGAGGTGCATCTGCCTGTTACAACCGATTTTTAATCTTGATCTAACAAATATGTTCCATGTAATAGGGCAAAGTTCAGTGTCTCTCCAAGACTTCAATTTCCTTCCTTTCTAAAAAAATCTATATGTCATATAATATTCTGAATGCTATCCACCTTCCCGCTTAACCTTGCCCTTTGACCATAATTATAAAAGGCCTGGATAATGGCAGTAATTCAGTTTGTTCCTGTTCGTGTGGCAGGACGATCAATACTACTGCAGCATTTCACACATCATCTCCTGTTTTCACTATTTTCTTCTGAAATATCTGCAAGATTCTGCATAGGGGCTACATCTATGTACTCAGGAATGAAATATTAGTTGTCAAGATATAGATACTCATATAAAAAGAACTGTATTTTTTCTATATCCGAATAGAGAAATAAAATAAACAAATTCTGTTTATTGTATCGAATGCAAATTAAATTTAGAATGGACATATAAATTTCAAGTAGCCATATACTATAAACATAGCTTTATCTATATAATATTTGTATGACATACAAGTACTCAAAAATTGTTTGTTGGATGAATGAATAAGCAACAAATACCAAAGCACAGAATCCTGAATTTTTCTTTAAACAATGTTTATTGAAAATATCAACTGTGCTATACAGGCACAATGTAGATTCTCATTGGCTCCTTTTCTCCTCAACAATGACATGCAGAAATTTCCCAAAACATACTCTTAATTGAAGATCTATGCGTGTAAAGAGGGGCTGAGGCTGGAAAATACAGCAAGTCAATTTTATGACATCTGTTTCCTGTAACAATCATTATTAGCTCACCAGCAAATCTGCTATGAGTCTGTTTCATGTTTTTAACTTAATGATTTGGAAGAAAAACAAATTTAGTGTATGACACTTTTTATATATACTGCAAACACCAGTGCAGTCACAAAAATGGAAAGAATATAGTCAAATATCAATAGAAAACAAAACTTCTTCAACTGAGTTGCAGTTGAGAAGGGAATCCAAGACAAAGTGAGTGAGATAGCACACATGAACATGCACACACACATGAACACACACTCATGATAGGAAGAGTAAAAATAGAAATAAATATGTGTACTGTCATAAGCCTTTTTTCTAATAATGGCTTACTGAGGTATTCTCCAAAATTTCATTTAATTGACTGCAGTACTGCAAAATTAAGAATATGTCTACAAATGTCTAATTTATAAGAGGGAAACAACATTTCTGAAGAGTATATGTATCCATAATTGACCAAGTTAAATTTCTTTCTCAAATGTAGCTAAGAAAGTATGTGACAATCCTTTTTAATTCAGATATTCATAACAAAATCAAACATTATTTCCCCAAGCTTATGGAATTCTCTGCGCTAGTAGAAAAACTGGACTACTACTGTTTATTTTAACACAGTGGCCTCAAATTATTTCCCTAGCGCTTAATCATCCAAGGAAAATATGTTATTGTGACTTTTGCTTTAGAAAATGGAAGTGAATAATTGGAGGAATTATTATATAATTGAAAGCCATGGCATGTGTATTGGCAGCTTAACAACAGATAATTTTACCTTTCATCTACACTTCACAAACTCTCTAATGAACATTATCATCAAATGAATTAAATAACAAAGATACAGTGTTCCATAAGATGCTCAGTAATGGCACTAAGCACTTTCCAATATAGAAGACAAAATTCATAAGAGAATATGTTTATTACAATGAATTAATGGCTGGATTTCTGGCTTTGTCCTTGCTATAATAAAAATTTTATACAGGAAAATAGGCTTCAATGTCTTCACTTTTATTTAGTCATCAGCAGGTAAAATAGGCAAGAGAATCTCATGAATGTTTTACCAAGATGGCTCTAGCTTTTAATTAGACATTAGTCAAGAATATGTATATGTGAAAGTCTGCTTTTTCTACTTCTGCTTTTTGTTGTAGAACAAATAGGATTACTGGAGGCCATGTATCAAGCTTGCCTTTTACCTCTTCATTTAAGATTACTCTTCACATTTTTCTTGCTCCAGTTCATTCACATTACAAGATTATTTCTCTTTCCTGAAGAAGGCAAAAACTGAGCATTGGCTTACCAAGATCAATGTTTATTGGCAAATTAACAATTAATATTCATATTCAAATGTAAAAAAAGCAGAAGGGATAAGGACCATTCTTAGCCATGGGAGGTGGTAGCTTAGAAAGGGGTGTAGCCTTCAGAATGGGCTTTGCATCCACTTCAGTCTGGGGCTGGCCTAAGAGTATTTCCCACTTGTGGCTCTCATGCCACTGCACGAAGTGCTACTGTCAGAAATAGAGCTGTAGCCTGAAGGACCTGTCAGAATCTTGCCAAGACTCTAACTATGAAAGCTATTTCTGGGTTAATAACAATGACAATTTATTAGGATTACATAATGTACTAGGCACATCATATTCATTGCTGAATCAGTAAATCCTATCAACAGTCCTATAAAGTAGATGATATTTTCAACCTTATTTAATAGATTAGCAAACAAAGTTAAGTTACTTGACTAAAAAATATACAAACTTTATGTGGCATGAGCAGCCAAAGAGACCTCCTATTCTTTAGGTACATAAAAGATTATTACAAGCTAAAATCATATCAGTAAAACAATACCTGAGAAGGTTCAGAAAGGCACCCTCAGGAGTGAGAATCCTGCTTGTAACCAAATTATTCATTTTATATACTGCCAATATGCTCGGTATAAGAAATAGCCATTGAGGTATATTTGGTCTTTACTCAAGCACAGGCAGTCTTCTCATCCAATAAAGTAAGTAAAATGAATTCTCTAGCACTATCCATACCCATTCCTAAGGATTTGGCAGATAGAGTCTGAAAGTCAAATTCTTATTTCTCAGGAATGAAAAGAAATTAGGTGTGTGTGGTATTTCAGGAGAAATGCAAACGAGAGATTCAGCTGGAATGAATGACAATGGGAAACGTGTAGATATGGAGCAAGACTAGCTATGCCACTCTGGGGAAAGTAGGTACAGGGATTTTATAATAATGACAATAACAGTAATAACAGCAGCAACAACTACTACTACACAGGTTAATATCTACACGGTGCTTACCAAATGCCAGGAATTGCTCTAAGATATTTAAGTAAATTAACCCATTTAGTCCTCATAACAACACTATAGGTAGGTATCAATATTAGCACCATTTCCTGTGATACAAAGTAACAGCCAGCAAGTGGGTGGAGCAGGGATTAAAACTCTGGCTGCCTAGATTCTAAACGTAAATTCCAAAGACAATGCCATGTAGCAGCCCCTAAACTATGTGTGATATTTTCAGGCATGTAGAGAACATAGGGGCCTGATCCTTAATAGTCTATTCCTTCCATCATCTGTTGTAAACTGTTTGAAGAAACCAAATGAACCTCTTAGTTTCTAGTGAATGAAGCAACTTGTGTACGTTACTGAAGGTTTCTGATAACATTTGAATTATTACCTATATAGGACCATCAGAAAATGTGCAAATCAAGCAAAAAAAGGCATACTACATAAAGAAAATAATCTAGGATTGAGGAATACCAAAAAGAAATTAGGAATATTATTACTATTTTTGCCTTGCACTTTAAGAGACCCTTCCAGCTAACACTGAAATCACTTTTTATGACAATATCACTTATTCTTTCATATTTTTAAGGTTGGAAATAAAGGAGTACCTATAAAGGAGTATATATTGAACTGAATGACAGAATTAGTTTTAATGACACAGCAGTTTTACAAACTTTGAAAATAAATCCAAATTAATTTTCAAATACATAGGTACTATGATGCTTAAATATTTTGAGCTGTGTTCTTACCCTCATCTTTGAAGTTTTTAGGAAACTGGGAGTAAATCTATATGAAGCTAACTCCAAGAAAAAATAAATGAAAACAAATAAAATTCCTAAGACAGAGTTTAGAACTTTTATCACTCAAAGCCACCATAATGAAGTTTCACATTTCTTCCAGAAGGCTTTAATTGTTCCAACTTCATTATATTTAACATTTTTCTAACTCAGATCATAGTTACGAATCTTGCCACTGATCCTGGCCCAATACTCTCACAGGTAGTTCATTGCTAGTCAAGTTTGCACCTGCTATCTGATTGCCTGCACCCATTTCCAAGTTTAAATCAATGAAATCTATTAGCATGTTCCCTGCTCGGCACTTTAATTTTGGATAGCAATGTATTATTAATGTAATCATCCCGGCAAGCCTGGTTCAGCACAGAAGAAAAATTGAAGCATTCTTGACAGAGAACATTAATAAGAATACGTATTAAATTGTATTGAACTAAATAATTGAATGCATATTTGATTTTAAAAATTAAATTGAAATGGATCAAACCAAAGTAGAAGGACATCAATGGAGAACAGAGATCATTTATTCTTTTAAAAGACAAAACATGATTGTGACCATGTACCACTGCATTCATGACACATAACCAAGAAAGATCATTTATTCCCACATCTGAGATGACTGCTCCCTTTCCATGTTTTTGCCATTCTGAGCATCTTCTATGAGTAAAATGATCCTTCTTCAAGTCAGGTATCACAAGTGTTTCTATTTCAGAGAAGTATGAATCACTAAATGCCAGATACCAATTTTATTTAGTAAAATGTAAAGACACTAAAGGTATTGATGAATTCATGTATTGCCAAAGAAGGAAATTTTAATGTAACAAAGTTAACCATTAGAAGATATCTAGTTAATTCGTTAATTTTTCTCACCAAGAAACTTCTATTTGAAAATCTGAATGTTCACTTTCTTTAGCACTTGCCTTAATAAATATTAACATAACATGATCATAATTAAAATAAATTTATTAATTTCCAACATGTACCATGTTGTTAAAGCAAATTCACCTTCTATATTCTAGGCTCTTACAATCTAAAATAGTCACTGAAACAGACATCATAGAAGAGTAGCAACAGATGGGTATTAAAACAATTTTACATAAATATTCAAATAGCTACATACTTACTGTGAGCATGTCGAAGTGAATAAAGTTAAGTCCAGAAAAGAATCTAAATTCTCTTACAAGGGGAAAAATGCAATCAGAGTCACTTTATTGGGTCATGGAATTTGAGAAACCTGTATATCTTCTGATAGATTGGCAGTGTGGGACTAAGGATTAATGATTTAAAACAGCAACCCACTGCACATATGTAAGGCACTTGCGTTATACTAGAATAGTGTATTTCTCCACTAAAAAAGTTGTGGCAATGTCTCCAAATAAGCATCGTATTTTTTTCAACAGTCTGCCTATATCTCCTTTCCTATGCAAACCATCAGTCAGCAGAGAGTATATATGAGGGGTACCAAAATGGGAAAATTCTTGGAAGGTAGTTACAGAAGTCCACATAGAAAAAAAAATTTATACACACACACACACACACTCAAAGCAGGTTAGGTGAAAAGGATACACTTAAAATATAATTATGAGATCAAATTAACTAGAATTTGAGATTGATTACACATGTGCGTAAGCAAGAGAGTAGAATCAACTATGATACCAGGTCTCTAGTTTAAATGAGTTAATAGATAGTGGATTTCTCCAACGGAGATAAAGAAAATAGGAGGAGTAATTCATTAAGGCAATGATGGGTTTAGTCCCAGGCCTCAAAAAATGGACAGGTGGATATCCAGTAGGATTTTTCATGCTTGAAATTCCAGTAAGGGGTCTAAACTGAAGACAGATTTGGCAGCCATGAGCATCTATTAATGCTTTCAAATATGATGCAATTCATATATAAAATTTAAAAATTTCTAGTAGCTACATTTAAAAATGTAAAAAGAAACAAATGAAATTATATTTCACCTATGAATCCAAAATATTTTTTTAGCACATGGCACTAGCTACATTTCAAGTGCTAAGTAACCACATTTGGCTGGTGGCTTTGGTACTGTATGCTGCAGACTTGCGGGTAGTTGAAGACTTGAGAATGGGTATATTATGGAAAGTGTAAACAGAACAGCAAGGGAGAACTAAAAATGAAACCCTTAATAATGTCAACAGTTGATGGAAAAACAGCCTACAATTGAGATGAGAAACTTTCAGAAAACCTCAGAATCTGGAAAAAATAGGAACCAAACAAGAGATGTTTGTGGAAAAGATATTAATAAACAGTGTTATGTACAAGCAAGTCCAGTTAAAATCCTATAGTCACCGATAAGTTTTTTGACATTTCAGTACTGTATGGCAATTAGAGGTTGTGGCAGATTCAGATTTTGCAGAAACTAAAAATTTACCAATTTAAAAGAACAAAATTATGAATATAAAATTGTGTAGCCAGCAAATGAAGGGCTCTGAAGATAAACTTCAGTATCTTCATAGAAAATCTGCCTTCTTATGGATGCACAATGTCAACGGGAAGTAAGAATATGGAAACTTTTCTAGTCACATGTGAAAAACTTGGGGAAAAAACTGCATGGTAACCAAAGGCATATTAAGATTAAGATAAAGTATCAAGTTACATAGAATTGAGTATGAATTCAAAGTTAAAGGAGTGGGGATGCCAGAGGCACAAATGGAGCTATTCATGTGGCTTACTGTCACTGAAAGGCTGTCCATGCTAGCACACATACAGCCTGTGCTCCCCAAGAGATATTCAAAACATTAAAAAATTCTAAGTGTTAGCTCCTCTTTCCAAGTAATTCAGATTATGCAAAAAGTGTCTTCAAGTTTCTTTAAATTCCTTTAACTGCCAAACTTTAATGTCTCATTTAAAGACTCATTAAAGAAACCGCAGATATCTAAGATTCTGTCAGCTTTTATCCAATGATCCTCCTAACTAATTCTAGTCTATGTAATTTTTCTACCATCCTTTTCTTTTTACTTAATTTTCAGAGTTCATAAAAATAAACTGAGATAAAAGAAAATCTTCACTGCTCCTGAAACAGTGAATACAGGATTGCATCATGTAACTCCTTTGTGATATTTATTCTCAGAATAAAGCTATAAATCATAAGTCTGTATAATTTAGAAATCCAGCCAAGTTTATGCATCTACAAATTTCTGAGTAAAGATTTTGGGGACTCACATTATAAAATGAATGAAAGATTAAAAATGAAGATTCTTAGCAGTTTCAAAAATAAAGCTGTCATTTATAGTGGTCCTCTGCCATATGGGACCACCTGGTTACTCACAGAAAAATCTTATCACCATGACTACTAAATTCAAACTTTCCATAACTTCTTTGGAATTCTTATGATATACTCTTTCCCCCAGTCTATTTTTTTTTATTCCTCAAAAATAAATTGTTAAAGCTACACTTCACAGTAACTATTCATACACCATAATAGAAGAAAGCAATTCTCCCACTCTCCGGTGAACTAGACAAGTAACCAACACACAGAACACACATAAGTCTCCCTCAGTTTAATCAGATCGGCCATGGACTGCTGAAAAATTGCAACAGTATTCAAATATCCCAAATGAGGTGGGAAAAAAAGGCTGCAAAGCATTTTAGAATGTATGTACCAATTATATGTAAATAAACCTATTCATACCTTAACGACTAGGAGGTAAGAATCATTTTATTTATTTTATAAGTAATAAAATGGTGGTTCAGAGAAGTAAATGATATCCCTAGTTTTTGAACAAGGAGGAGAATTTGAAATTTCTGACATCACAGCTCATGATCTTCCTTAGAATCACAGATTTCAATTAGTCAAAGAATGGTTCAGAGCAATAGATTAAAGAACCTATTGACTCATCCATTCATTCATTTATTCATCTGCCAGGTAGCGTGCACTGAATTCCAATGAAGAGGCTAAATCTGTTTTTGCAGGAAGGCTATTATTAATACACATAACTTTGTAGCCACTGACACGCAAAGTGATTCTGATTAATAGCAAGAGAGATCTTCCTCCCTAACAGTGGGTAACTGCTTCATTAAGGAAAAAGGAAAGAAAAATATGAAATGACTATATTTATTTATTTTTATCTTATTCTTCTTCATGTGCATTTTCCAGTTTGCTGATTTTCTCACTCTCTTTTAATCCCTTTCTCATCTAGAAAAAACGTGCAGCTCACTGCCAGCATTAATTTTACATAAATACGCTCTTTGAGGCTGAAGCAAATCTAACTGGTTTTCAAAGTGAAAGTAAAACATAAAAACTGTTCTTGGAGTTATTTCGAAACAGAATTTGTCTCTAATTCTAATGTAACAGAAATGTATATATAAATTGAATTCATCTAATGAATTTTCAGCTAAAACTGTTCAAGAACTGTTCACATCACACATAGTAATCTACATTTCTAAGATTTGACATTTTCAGCAATCAAGAATTACTATATTTTATAAATAGAAATACTGCTACTAAAAACAGAATGCTATAAATAAATGATGTCATTTGTTTCCAAAGACTACCAATATTCTAGAGTGATGCAAAATAATAATAAAAGCGAGATATTTCGTGGCAAACTTTGAGGGTAAGGTCAGGACTGTAATCCACGAGTTATCTCGGGGTAAACGCTGCAGCCATAAACGCCTCCAGTGAGTATTCTCAGAGCAAATGGAAAATGGGTTAAAATATTCAGGCCTTTGGTCTTCAGAATGTTTCAGCTCATTAACATAGAAATTTAGAAATCCCAAGAGAATAATTAATGAGCTAGGATCCTTAACTATCTCATATACATTTTTAATTTGGCACTCGGTGAACTGTGCAATTATTATAACACCACCAGTTGTAACATGGAATATCTATGTAAGCTTCACCAAGAAAACCATATCAAAGTCAATGCATTGGGTAAAGTACAGCACTCAGTCATCAGAGAAGGCATCAGATCAAAACAAAATTGATTCTATTATCAAGTGTTTTTTTAACATGAAATTAGAAATAAGGCTTAAATAACAGTTGAAACGAGGCAAGAGAACTGCCACAAGTAAACAATGTGAATGATACTTATTTTTATCCAAATGCCAAACACATATGAGAACATTTAGAATGAAAATGAAAAAAGACACATTTCTCTGAGGAACTATGTGTGAACGCTAATAGAAAGCCCTCTTTCTAGGTTTATTTCATATTTGTCTACAGCCAGCTGGTATTTGCGAGATTATAATTGTTAAATATCTGTAACCCTGCCTTTTCAACCCTCCAAATGGAATGCTCTTTATGTATGCTCTTTCTGAGGAGGCCAGAAGTGTGCTGTCGGGCTCTCCTCCTATCTCACTACTCAGCTGCTCCAGAATATGTGCTAGGGAATTCTATGAGTCGGTACTAGTGGGGAATGTTAACCACTTTAAGGTTTTCAGTTGTCTGCTCATTCATAGAAAGGATTGGCCTTTCTTCTTGGTTAAAAACCAGTGCTCCTTTTGGTTTATTTGCTTTTTAGTGCTACTCAATATAATAACTTCTCTCATGATGAGAACAGGGCTCTGAAAGCAACAGCATTTTTAAGACAGTATCGTGAATTCTGCTCTCAACAATTTTGGGTAAACATTTAATATGATCTTTAATGCAGACATCACCTAGACCTAAACCTCATCTTCAAAATGGTTATTTTTTTATACAAAGTACATGGACATAAATTAGTCCCTACTTCCTAGGATTCATTTTCTAAAAGGCATTCAATTTACTGTGATAAAATAATCTGTTGAACTATCAAATTGTCTTCTGTTGTAATTTCTTATTTTGGAGACCTGAACTGGAATGTTACAAATAATTTTGAGAAGTGAGGCAGGGAAAGGAGATTTCCTGGGACTAGAAAAAGAGCAGAAGTCTGGGGACTAACACCTTGCTTTGCTTCAGATAGGTGGCGGGGCCAAGTAGGGGAACTGCTGTGTGAGACACAAAGGAGAGGAGGTCGCAGCTACCATGGCTCCTGGATTCTCAACTTTGCTTAAGATTTCTGAGCCTGAATTATAGCTAGAGAGAGGAATCCAAGGAAACATTTGGTCTGGAAATGAGAGTATCCCTAGTCACCACCACCACTGCACTGATGACTCGTGACAGGAGGGTCTGCACCACTGTCTCACTGGTTTTATAACATTGGGACCTCTCTGCACTACCATGGAGGAAAGAGAGCTCATAAAATTTTTAAATGAGCCTGAAATTCCCACCATGTTACTGAGTTCTGCGAATTGGAATTCTATTAGTTACAATATGAAGAAGTGCAGTATTTTTCCATACACTTAAGTTTATGGATGGTGACTCAGACTAGCTATATACTTTGATATTTTCCTGAGAGTCTAAATCAAATACTCGGCATGTTAATCTCTCTCACCAGCCTCACTTTGCAAAAGACTAGGGCAGTCAGTGATTTTGTGGGTCAACTGAAGGTACATTTTCATTTAACAGTATCATTCAAATGGAGTCACCAATCCAGGGCACTACTGCTTACATATGAGTATGGCAAATGTCTCAACATTGAGTTTTGAGTGATCTAACAGAATATATTATTTTTGGTTTGGTTATATGTGAACAGCACAAGTAAACTCTTCCTAAAGCCCTTGACTGAATCCAATTTAACAGTTACAAAAACTAAAAAGTAATTTCGAACCAACTAGGCAATACTACTACAAGCCTCAAAAAGTAAAGGGGCCTCTTGTTGCATAAATAATTGATATATTTGAGCAGAAAGAATTTGCCAGTAGACAACAGAAGAAAGAAAACATTTGCTTCATGATACACCTTGAACAATAACAGTTATCATTTTCACAGTCTGTCTGCAAAAGGTAAAGACATAGAAGTAGAGTCTGCATGGAAAAAAAATAGCTATTTTCAGAGACTGTCATTCAATATAACTCAGAATGAAATTATGAAACTATCATAGCACATCATACTGCCAAGGATCTAGTATTCTTAATTATTCACATGAAAGTAATAAAATGGGGATAATGACAGTGCATTTTAAGGCTATTTTGAAGTTGACATGAGAAAACGTAGGTGAAGCATTGTTTTGAGGCACAGTGCCTGGCACACAGCCCTCAAAATACGTTTCAGAGTATTGTTGTTATTGCTATTATTATTACTCACAAATAGCTGTAAATGAAAACCATAAGGTGGTTCTGTTTTGTGTCAAGAATTCAGTCAACAAATATTTTAAAAGTACCTAATTATATATGTGTGTATACATACATGCATATATACATACATATATATGTTTATGTTTATGTGTGTGTGTGTGTGTGTGTGTGTGTGTGTGTGTGTGTGTACATACATGGAATACAGCGCAAAATAGAAAGACAAGCTTCCTCCTTCTTCTCTTTCTGGATCTTTCATCTTAGTGGCCAGATGAAGTAATACAGATAATAGATATACAAACAAACAGTGATAGTGTAATGCTAAAACAGCTATAGTAACAGAGGGACAAAGAGTACTGCTTTAGTTTGGAGTCAGATAAGAAATCTTTGAAAAGTAAATATTTGAGCTGATTTCCAAACAACAGAAGGGCACCTGGCTAAAGAAGATGTGGGTAAAGAGCTTTCTGGAAAGAGTATTAAGTTCACAGGCCCTAAGGCAGAATGAAGCCTCAGGGATATTTTTCTCCCAGAATAATCATAACAAGAGAGAAAGTACTATTACAAACTGTTTTGATAATATGCAGCATGAATCTTCAGGGAGAGTATGCTAGTTCTTGTTGCTGTATCTTGGTCAAGAACTTACATCAATTAGGTCACTCTTTACTGCAATAGAATGTATAAAATAGGCCAAGGTGTTTATTCCGTCTCAAACCTCTGCAACAATCTCATCTCACTAATGGTGGATATGCTTTTTGTCTCATTATGCATATGACTCTAAGTTTAGAAAATTGGTGAACTGGAACTTTATACAAGCAAATAATAGAGTAGAGACTATTAAGGTTTCTCCAAAGTTGACTGTTAGAAATGGTTGTCAAGAAAACTTTAGAAGTTTTTTGTAGGATCATACCCTATCTGGGCATTGTATTTTTAAAATTATTTCTTGTTTTTGCTTTTGTTTTAAACAGGACTAATAAAAATATTATACTCTATTTGCCCTTTGCTCATTTTGAACCACATAGATTAGTCTTACTCAAGACTATGGACCTGAACACCACAAGGTATCATCATTATGAGGTCACAGTGAGCTACTGATAAACTGTACCTTCTTTCCAGAATGACTGTCAAAAAGTAGAACTGTTAGATACATCACCTTAAGGCTCATCAGGTATTGTCTTTAAATCTGCATCTCACAAGAGTCTCAAGGGAAGAAAGTAATATTATTTTTGGCCAATTACAAATTAGAATCAATGAGGAATTGTTACACATGTGGCATCACCTAATACAGAGAAAGTCACAAAAGAATCCCTTATTGCTTCTATGAGAGTAAAGTTGGGCATTGTATATATTAGTGAGAAACTTTCCTTAGTATTGGTGTTTCTTTTTTGTCCTTTTCACTTCCTACAGTTATTTACTGAAAGGATTTTTTTAAAGAATTAGGCAGATTCATTTTGCATCAAACAGAGACTGACATAATTTTGCAAGATTACTGGCCCTTTGTTTAAGATTTTTCTGGGGTTTTGTTCTTTTTTTTTTCTTTTTATGGTGTATCTTCATATTATTTCTACTCTGGTTTCCCCAAAGTGAGAAAATGACCTCCCCAGTCATCACATTCTATTGTTATTTTTAACAGAAGTTCAACCTGCTGTATGGAGTCAATTTTTCAATATTTCATCCCTTCTTCTGACTTTTACAATCAGCAATTTCAATATTAGTATAGTTACAAAGGCAGTTTGGGGGAAGAAAATGAATAGTTATTACATAGAAGTTTAAGTTAAAGAGAAGCTTTAGCATTAAAAATGTGCTAACAAGGAGTCACATGGAGTTAAAGTAAATATTTGGGAGCATTAGTTTTTGCAAATAAGTCTATGAGGAAAAAATTAGATATAGGAAGTTATCAGATGTCTTCTGATTAAATGGTGTTTTGTTTCAAATTACTCCAATTGCATATGAAGATACACCTTACCATGTGAGTGTAGAGAACCATACAAAACATTGATTTTATTATGGTTGCTGCATGTTTATATACAAAGCCAGTTAAATTATATCTTTCAGGGCCCATTTCAAGGCTTAGAAATAACTAGATGCTGTTTCAGTGACAAAAGCATCATAAAACATTTAGAGTTTTACAAATAGTATAATTTCTTCTCTTTTTAAAAAAAACTAAAATCAAGGAATTGAAGCACAATAGAGTATTAAAAGTGTGGATTTCAGTTGAGTTCTTCCAAATGTTAAGGTGACTTATAAGATCACCTTTTGGTCAAATATACTTTTGATACAAGAGTGCTCTATTAGGCCTCAGCCTTAGAACACTCATGCAAATGACAATTAAGCACATCCTTATTCAAACACAATAGCCGTATCTGAAGCAAAACAGAGTCAAAGCTCAAAATCCCTCATGGCTGCCCAAATTCTCAGGAATCTCAAAGTTATGAAGGCTACCCATTTCCACAAATAAGGGGGAAAAAAAGCAATGCATTTGTCTGCATAAATCAAATAAATTTTAGATTTAAAATTTTATGTGTGTGTGTGTGTGTGTGTGTGTATAATTACATTGTATATAAAATTATACGTATAAAATTAGTCTATACATAGAGTCTTATGATATTTCCTCAGGTAAAAATAAAGCCTTAAAATATCACTCTCCTAAGACAATTTTCCTAGTTGAAAATATATTCATCACATTAGTTATTATATCAGATATACTATTGTGAGGTTAACTTTAAGTGTCAATTTGACAGGGCCATGGGGTTTCCAGACATTTAGTCAAACATTATTCTGGGTATTTCTATGAAAATGTTCTTGGATGAGATTAACATTTAATGGTAAGACTTTAACATTAGATTAGATATACACTTTAAGTATTAGAGTAAAGCAGATTGCCCACCATAACATGGGTGGGCCTCATCCAGTCAGTTAAGGGCCTGACTAAATGGACACTCACTCAGGTAAGAAAAATTCTCCAGCTAACTGCCTTTGAATTTCATCTACAACATTGACTCTTAATGCCTGACAGCTTTTGAACTGGAACACTGGTTCTCTCATCATGAAGATTTAGGACTTACCAGCCTCTATAATCACATGAACCAATTCCTTATAATAAATTCATAATATATAGAATAAACTTACATATACATAATAAATTTATAATAAATATAAAGTAAGTCCACACTTAACATTGTTCATTGGTTCTGTGACTTTAAGCAAAATGTATAATGAAACCAATTTACCATCGTCTAATTGCTATAAAGAGGAGTTACATTCCTAAGACATTTCATCAATGTTCTAATACAACAATATTGAATGAAACAACATTACTTTGAGGACCTGCTATATCCTAACTACATTAATTATATTATAATTAATCCTAATTATATGTATGTGTATAAATGTATGTGTATATGTGTATGTGTATGTGTGTGTATATATATATATAATATATATATATAAATATATATGTATATATTTATATATATCTCTCCTACTGGTTTTATTTCTCTAAAGAATCGTAATATATCTGTGATAGTAATAACAGCTAACATTTATTAAGCATATGTTAAATGCAAGATACTATTATATACAAAATCTCCTTTAATTCTTACAATATTTCTATTAAATTGATACTGCTATTCTCGTTTTCCATTTAAGGAATCTGAGAATCAGAATTTCAGTATTTTTTCTTGGTTTCCTCACCTACAAAATGGGGAAACAATAATACCTGCAGGTCAGGATTGGGAGTGGCAACTGAAAAAATATTTGTTAAAATTTACAATACCTCACAGATAGTAGTGCTCTTCATTTGCTCTAATAATTAAGAATAGCGTTGGTTATAGTATGTTGACCAACATCGCAAAGGTAGGATGTAGTTAAAACTGAAGTTTGAGCCCCTGTCTCAAAAAAGTCTAACCACTCCTCTACACTGTCACTATAAACAAAGAAGACAAGTTGAAAGAAAAGTTTGTCAAGAAAAATATTTGCAGAAACTTCCCACATATGACATGAGAATGATGGACCATGATTGTGGTGATGATATAAAAAAAAAAAGTTAATATTTGAGATGAACAAGGCCAAGATTATTTAGGGCTTGACAGACCATAACTAGCTTTCTGAATTGCACTTGAAAGCAAATTGGCAGCCAGAACCCAGTGAGTGAAGAGCCTTGGTGTAATGTGTTCCCTGTGGCTCACTAGCTTAGCACTTTACACCACCAGAGTTTGTTCTATTCGCTTAGTTTAGAAGTCAATAAAACTGAACAGAGCTGCTAAGCACACATAAAACACAAAAATACAAGAGTCAAGGAAAAACTCAATCAAAGAAAACAACATTGCCATTCCTTCTGAATCCTCGGGTTCCCACCAAAGTCCAGTAAAGTCTCACTGATGAAAGTCTCACTTGATATCTTTCTGGATGGGAAGAGTTTCATGCTGATAAAGAAATCCCTTTAAGACTATGTTAGTTACACATAGTCAGCTAAAACAGCTCCTAGATGTGGTCACTAAACATAGCTAAATTAAGAGCTACTTAGAAATCATAGAGGTTACAATACTTAAATTTCAACTGAAGCTCCTTCTCGATTCTTGGGACAGCTGATATGAAAGAATATAGCTTAGAGGAAATGTATTCAATTATGAGACTTTAATCCTATTATCATGAAACTAACACAAGGACAACACCAGGCATACTGCAGTTTTACTTTCTAGAGTTAGAACTCTCAAAATCAAGGAGAAGCCTTAATGCTTGCACCCAACTCTTGTGCCCCTTGTTCTCAGAAGTCCTGCAACAGGAGGTAGGCTAAACAAAAGCATGTGTGCCCAAGAGGGGGCAGTATTAATGTAATCTCATGAGCCAGATTTAAGTTTCCCACATAGAACTGACCATCAGCATATCACATACACTTCTGATGATGCACAAAAAAAGCACTTGATAAGACTCAAAGGTACACTAGCCAATTGCTACAGTTCCATGATCTTGATTGCCAAAGTCAAGGAGGAGGAGTAGAGTTTTAGATCTATTATGACTCGGTCTAATGCCACTACTTCTCAGTATTTAGAAAGGAAATGCCCTACTTAAGCCGTTAGTGTCCTAGATGTTTTGTATGTTCTTATGTTTTGGAGTATACAAGTTATTAAATTGCCTTGAGCTTAACAGAGTTGTTATGCATCTGATAATCCCTCAGGTTTAAAAGCAAGAAGGAGGACACTTCAGCCATTTTTGGTTTCTTAGCTTGGGGAATCCAAAACCCTCTTCATAGAATAAATAAAGAACATAGAGAATAAAGAATAACTAAAAACAATACCAAAGAACCAACAGGTGTCAAACTGGCATGGTCAACTGCCTTAATGTAAGTTAAGAACCTCTACTTGGTGAAACAGAGATAATGACTGAGCTATGGAGCAGGAGTCTCCTGAAAAATAACTAATAAAAGTTTATCATACAGCTAAACAAATAAGATGAGTCATAAATATATTCCTACTAGAAAAAACTTTAAGTTAACTAGAATATCAAATATGAAGCCTAAAATGGGATCTAGTTAAACCTACAATTAAATCAAAAGAGAGTTTACTGAGAAATCAATTTTTTATCAGTAAAAAAATAACTAAGTTTTTTTAGTTCCCAAGACAAAAACAGCTTCGATAATTTCAGAGTGCCTGTTTGGAGGCGCGTCTCTTGTTTTTGCCATCTTTCCCACTGTTCTTTCAGCTGTTAAATTAAATCTACCCATGGGTAGGACATGGCCATACCAGGGAAATTGTAAAAACAAATGTGATGAAAATAACAACATTAATAATACTAAATTAAATGCAGTGAAAATATTATTGCAAACTGATTGCGGTTATTTGGTAATTATTAATTAAATCTATCACAATAGAAATACAATGAGTTCCTCATACCATTTCCTGGCACACAAGAAGCCTACATTTTCCAGCCTCCTTGCATCTATATGGGGCTATGTGACTGAATTCTGGCCAATAGAAGGGAATTATACCACTAGACTTGGCTCCGAAAACTGCCTGCTTGATCCTACATACTCTCTCTTCACTCACTGGCCAGCTGGGTGAGGGAATGCAGCTGGGAATTCCAGGGAGGCTCTAGGGCACAGACAGAACCACTGGAGGAAAAGATTCTGAATCCCTGAGTCACCACTTGAAGGAGAACGGCCCAGGTGAGCCACGAAATATCTGTACTAACAGAGGTATTAATGTTCCAACTGATTTTAAGATTCCCAAATTCTATCAAAATGTAGGAACGGTATGATGTTACATTCCTAAAAATGAAAGCTGATATTCATTAAGTGCTGAATATGTGCCAGATACTTCCTAAATGCTTCCTATACATTATGCCATACAGTTCTCACAAGAATCCCCTGAGCCTTATTATCCCCATTAGAAAGATGAAGCTAGGAAAAATGGAGTAAACGTCTCAGATTATGCAGCCAGAAGAGTCAGAGCTTGGTTGAAACTAAGCAGTCTCTCTCCAGAGCCCACAGAACAAAACTGCATGGACTTACTTCTCAGTACATTCCAAGCACTGTGCTAGGTAACTGGGACACAGAGAACAAGCTGACTACCTGACCATGAGCAGCTTACAGCTAAGTGGGGAAATGATTGGAAGTAAACGCTTGGGGTGTTTTCACTACCCTAATAAATACCCTAATGATGAAAAACCTTAATACAAAAATAAAAAAAAAAAACTAAAAGTGCAAGTAAAATAAAAAAAAACTTCCAGGTAAATTTGGAATGGCAATTTCACGTGAACACTATCCCCAATCTTCACTCGACCGAATGGATCCAATCAGAGGCATCTCCTGAAGCCTTCCCCACCGTGCACCTTTTGATGGACCAGATGAGGAATTAGACCATCTGACATCCATCTCCTATACCTTGGCCCTTTGAAGGACTTCTCCATTATGACTTCTAAGCAGCCTGGAGTTCAGTTACAAACTGAGTCACCTCTTGATTAATTGTTGCCTGCGTACTTAGACAGCTGCTGATTTCAAGGAAGCAAATGCTACCCTCTTTAGCCTCAAGGTATGTTTTCCCAAGTGCTTCAAAAGTCTCTCTAGCCCACCTGATTTGCTGCTACCATTGTGAATCACACCATCCTATATTTTGTTTGGTGTGTTACATCTAGATCTCCTTTCCTGGTCCATGAGGCTACAACCAGCTGTGGTGAACCATGTCTGATAATTGAAGGATGGCTGCCCAAGGGCTTGATGCTAATATCTTTTCCAAATATTAAATTTTAAATATACCAAAAAATTTATTCACTTAATAAATATTTACTAAATATTGGCTGCTTCCCAAACATTGTGCTAAGAAGGTGCTGGAATAAAAAAATAAGCAAAAGCAAATGCCTTCCCAGCCATCATAAAGCATACTGTTTAGCAATGAATAGATTCTAATGAAACAACTCTACTAGATGCAAACTAAAATTGTGATTAAGTGCTACGAAGCAATACATAACACCTCAAAAACATAAGATATAGTACAACAGGATAATGAGGGTAGGAGAAGATAAAAACAACAAAGAGTAAATAGAAATTAATTGGCTGAGACTGATGAGAAAAGCATTTTATACTGAGATCCCAGGTTGTGTAAGGGTTATGTGGCAAGAGAGAGCATAGTGACCACAGAGGATTAAAGAACACAAAGAATAAGGACACACTAGGACAAAATAAAGCTGACAAGGTGGGCAAAGGCCAGATCACATTGGGACTCATAGGTTCTGTTAAATATGGGTTTTAACACAGGTTTTAAGCAACCCTATACCTACATCTGACTCTAGAAATACTCCATTAGATCACATAGCTCTCAGAAAACTTTAGAAATCCTTACAAAATGAAGTTACCCAGAGCGTGGAATAACTGACTTATTATTTATGCATACCTTGCAGGTAGTTTCCCCTACAACAGGAACCATCTCATTAGAAAAGGTGATGTGAAATTTATTCCTGACTTTTAGCTGCACTGATCAATGACACCACATATGCCCTGGAAGGCATTCAAGTCTGCCTCAGCTCACTGTTATGGCCTTAACTGTTATGGATGCTAGAGAGAGGTATCCTAGACTTACTCATTTGGGGCCATACAATCACTAATATATACTACTGTGCCTGGATTAATGCCTTAAATAAGCCAAATGAAAAGGTCAGTACCGAAACTTAAGAAGAAAGCCACCAGGTTTTCTAAGATTGGCCCTAATGTTTTATGGGACTTGTTCAGTTAGCTAGGTAGGGAATCCTGGAAGGATGGTTGGACTCCTGGAGAATGACGCTGGCCTCATCATGCTGCTTAAAATCTTGCAGATAGTAGCCTTAATTAAATACTGTATGAGACAAATTAAACAGATTTGATGCAGCTTCTGTCATCCATATTAATTAGAACAGCCAATGGCATGGTATACTCATGGGAGAACTCTCCAGAAGCCATAATGGAGTAGAAATGAAGGATAGATATTATTGCGAGACAATTTTCAATGGTTCTTTCACATTTACCCAAGTCTTACAAGCAGAGGAAATAGCAGCCTTTGTTCTGGACTACCTTTACAAGAATGTTTCTATAGAAAATAGCCTTGGAAAAGAGAAACCGTATCTCTCTCTCTGGAACAGAGAGGCAGTTTTGTTTATTGTCCAGTACAATAAAAATAATGACTGTCTAAAGCAGAGGTCAAGGTGGTTTGCTTGGAGGATATTATAAAAGGTTCAGTTTCCCTAATCTTGGTCGGGGTGTGCCTTTTCTATAATACAACCCACTGTATGTGCAGGCATCATCTGGCCCTCTTTCCATTGCCCTGTATGAACAGGGGCTAAGGAAAATAGAGTGATTGCTAACACTCTTCTATTGCTGTCATGAGTAGTAAAGCCCTTTGTACATGAATCAGGAGTCTCGTGTCTTTGTCCAGCAAACACGAATT
>PVKZ01004505.1:0-80791 GCA_004027375.1 Macroglossus sobrinus | reverse complement strand
AGGCCGGCACCGCCCACCTGCGCGGCGGGACAGGTGGAGGGTTCCCCGTGTCCTGAGGGCAACGCGGGAGGGGCCGGTGGTGGGTGGGCAGCTGGTGGAGGGGACGCAGAGCCGGGGAGGGGCCCCCTGAAGGAGAGGGGCTGGCCTGTCTAGGTTTCTGCTCTGAAGGCCCCTCTGGCCGCCCTGTGGGGACTGGAGTCGGGGAGGTACGAGCCGGAGCGGGGAGAGATGGCAGCGACCGGGAGGGTGGACAGCGGGAATGGGGAGAAGTGAGGGGATCCCGGGCTGCTGTGGAGGTGGAGCCAGCCGGACGTGGAGGGTGCGGCCAGGGCGAGTGGGGGAGGGTGTCGGGGTGACCCCAGGTTCCCAGCTGGAGCGAGCAGGAGTGGGCTGCCCTACTAAGCCAGCACGAGCAGACGGGGGCTGTGCCACCTGGGGGCATGGTGGCGACATGGAGGAGAAGCCCGGTGGCATGTCACAGGGGGATTAGTTTGCTGTCCCAGGCGGGCGGGTGCAAAATGCCGCATGAGCAGCCTGGCCCGGGACTTTCCATACCTGAGTCGCAGACATGTAGGGGTCAGCTCTCCGTGTCTGCGAACCCCATGGCAGGGCTCGGGGGTCTTGCCTGTGAAGATCGCGAGGGGGCTCCCGTGGGCCTGGGTCCAGGCTGCTTGTCCTCTGAAGCCCTGTGCTTGGTGGCAGCATCTCTCATCCTCAGCCCTGGTGACATTTAGGGGCGGGGGATTCTTTGCTGTGGGGCCGTCCTGGGCATTACAGGATGGTTAGCAGCATCCCTGGCTGCTTCTACCCACTAGATGACATTAGCCACGTCCCCACCCAGCCCCGCCCACATACACACACACACACACACACAAGTTGTGACCCCCAAAATGTCTCTGGATACTGCTAGATGTCTCTGGGGGGTCCGGTTGCCCCCGGCCGAGACTCTGCTTTGATGCTTAAGATCAGGTAAGCAGGAGGCGTTTTTATTCCCATTTCACAGGTGCGGAGATTGAGGCCCAAAGGGGCTTGGGCAGGCGGGCTGGATGGGGCTCGGGTCTGAGAGTCGGGACCCCAGCTCCGCTCTTGGGACTGCCCCCCGGGCCCCCGCGCTTCTGTCATTTCAGGGCCTTCGCGCGACGGGCGCCGTGGGACATGAGCACCCAGCGTGTCTGTCCTTGCTTTGCAGGAATCGTGCCCGCGCTCTTCCCGGACGAGGAGAAGGAGTCGGTCCTCAGCCAGATCGGGCAGGAGGCTCTGAAGCAGGGCATGGGCCCGGCCAAGGAGTCCGTGTGGCAGTACTTCGTGAACAAGAGCGCCAACAACCTGCACGTCGTGCTGGGCATGTCACCCGTGGGGGACACGCTGAGGACCCGGTGCCGAAACTTCCCGGGTGCGTGCGGGCTGAGCCTGGGCCCCGGGGAGCAGGGCACATCCCGAGGTGACACTGGGCCCGGCGGTGCCAGGGAGCCCCGGTCTGCCCCCCTCGAGTGCCAGCAGGCTCTCGTGTTGCGCACGGGTGGGCGATGTCCCTCTGACATGGGGAGACGCTCGCGGTCCCAGGTGCAAGGCCCTTGGTAGGCGTGGCATCGCTCTCTGCCCTCTTCCAGCTGGGAGAGTTCTGCCAGCCCCGTGGAAGCCCGTTAGGCCGGAGGTCCTCAATGGGGGTCGACTTCGCCCCGCAGGGGACGCGCGTCAATGCCTGGAGACGTTTCGGTTGTCACGTGGGGTGGCGGTGGGGAGTATGCCACTCAAGTCTAGTTGGTAGAGGCCGGGGTGCCGCTAAGTGTCCTACACTGCACAGACATCCCCCGAACAGAGGGTCCTCTGGCCCAAACGTCTGTGGTGCCAAGGACGGTCGCGTCCGGTCCCTCCACCAGTGTGCCGGGCGTCGGAGGCGGAACCCATGTCCGGGGGCGTTCGGGGCGGCAGGGCGGTCATCTCTCCCCTCTCCTGCTCTCTCCCAGGTCTGGTGAACAACACTGGCATCGACTGGTTCATGCCCTGGCCTTCCCAGGCCCTGCACGCGGTGGCCAAGTCGTTTCTCGGTGAGTGGCAGCCCGTATGCGGACCCCAGAAAGCGGTCTGCTATCACTTTGCTGCCTTTGAACTTCAGTCCACGAGACTCCTTCACTGTTAACCCCCACGCCGTGAACGGCCTTTTTCAGTCTGTTAGTACATTTTTTATTTATATTGTGTTTTAGTCTGTAGGGATTTTTGGGGGACAATTGTACAAGGACAATTTAGGATACAAATGGATTAAGTATCATCCAAAGCAGGAGTTGGTCAACCATGGCCAGCGGCCCACATGTGGCCCGCGGCTTGTCTTGGTAAATAAAGTTTTATTGGAACACAGACTCAGTTGGTAACGAACACAGAGTCTGTGGGTGCTTTTCCGTTGCTACTGCAAGGTCAAGAGCTGCAGAATCTGGACGAATGTGCACTTTTGGTTAGCCTTTCCCTCTCTCACCTTAATTAGAGGCGTGGTCTGCTTGGGGGTGAGAGTGTTTTGCCGAGTGAGGTCACCCTGACTCTGGGCAGACTCTCAGGCAGACCCGCCTTGGGCCCCGTGTGTGCTGGGCATGGGGTACAGCGGGGACACCGCGCGGATTTCTCTCCTGAGGTCCCCAGCCCTTCCCCGCATTGTGTCTTGGCCCAGTGGAAGGCGCACCTTCCTGCCAGCAGGAGGAGAATTTCACGATTTCTCAGAATCCCGGAGCCCGCACCAGTGCCGTGGTCCGGGAAAGCCACCAGCAAGTGATAACTGCTCTTTTAATTTTTTTTTTCTTTTAACTAAAACATCTTCATGTCATTTTTTGTCATGCTACAGTACATGGAATGTAAGGTGTTCCATTTTCACCGTTTTCGAGTGTGTGCTCAGCGGCGCTGAGTTTATTCACAGTGTCGTGTGCCCACCGCCGCCATGAAGCTTCCTCCATCTCGTAAAACTGAGACCCTTTGCTTGTCAAACGCCGCTTCCCCGCCCCCCACCCCCACTCCGCGGGCCCTGGGCACCCCTAAGCTGCTCTCCGCCCCCAGCAATCTGCCTATTCCAGATCTTTCACGTTGAGTCGGGTCACGCAGCACTGGTCCCTCGTGTCCGGCTCCTCGAGCACGTTGTGGCGTGTGCCAGATGCTCCGCCCCCTTTAAGGCTGAGGACTGTCCCGCTGTGCGGATCAACCGCACTTTGTGTCCCCGGGCTCTGCTGACGGACGCCTGGGTCCCTTCCACTCCGGCTGTTGTGGACGATGCTGCTGAAAAAACGCATCTGGTTTTCAGAGCGGAATTGTCATCGGCGCCTGTGAGAATTCTGCATTTAGCCTTCGGAGGAACGCCCCTTTTCCTGCCTTTAAGAGGTGGTTCTTCCGTTCCTTCCTCCTCAGGGGACAATCTGATGATCCCGGCAGAGTTCACAGAAAGTCTGGTGGAGCACGTGGTCCTGGTCCACCAGTCCGTGGGGGAGTTCAGCACCCAGTTTCTGCAGAAACTGAGACGCAGCAACTACGTAACTCCCAAGAATTACCTCGATTTCATTAACACCTACTCGAAATTGCTGGATGAGAAAACCCAGTACAACATAGGTGAGACGTGGGCGGGGGCGGTGGACGGACGTCGTTACGGCTGACATGTCACGACCGGAGCCCCGGTCTGTCCCTTAAGCAGATGGGTCTGAGCAGGAGGCAAACTCAGGACCGAGGCAGAGCAAGGCGTGGTTTGGATTTTGCGTTTCAGAGCGATTTTCCTGCGTGAACAGGGCCCTGGCGAGCTCTTTTGCAATGTCCCCGTGTTGGGCCACGAACGGCCTTCGCTCTGGCTTTCCATTGCATTGGAGATATCTGGTGGCAGCAGTGTGCCCTGTTGGAAAATGCTTTTGAAAAATGCTCTGCCTTTTGGCCAAATGGGGGGCTGTTTTCAGAAATGCGTCCGGTACGGCCGTGGAGGCACTGACAGGCGCGTGACATCTAGTGACGGCGATTCCCCCCCCCCCCCGGTGACCTCGAGCTGCACGAGTCACAGTGGGGCCACCGGAACGCTCACCCGGCTGTGCCGGGAACGGCGCCCGCCGTGGTGACGAATGCGGCTGTCCTCTTTCCTCAGCCCAGTGCAAGCGTCTGGAGGGCGGGCTGGACAAGCTGAAGGAGGCCACCATCCAGCTGGACGAGCTGAACCAGAAGCTGGCCGAGCAGAAGATCGTGCTGGCGGAGAAGTCGGCCGCGTGCGAGGCTCTGCTGGAGGAGATCGCCATCAACACGGCCACAGGCGAGTCCGGGCCGGGGGCGCCCCACACGGCGGGACCGGGCTCACGGGGGGTGTCTCCGAGGAGCCACGTGTAGGCGCTGAGAGGGGTGTCTTCTGATGCTTGGACGGCCATCTTCCCAGCTCAGCGTCAGACCCCCTGAGTCAGCGTCAGACCCCCTGAGTCAGCGTCAGACCCCCTGAGTCAGCGTCAGACCCCCTGAGTCAGCGTCAGACCCCCTGAGTCAGCGTCAGACCCCCTCAGTCAGCGTCAGACCCCCTCAGTCAGCGTCAAACCCCCTCAGTCAGCACTGAGACTTCGCCACACACAGGAGCTGGAGCTGGTGGCCAGAGGGATCGACGGGGTGGGGACAGGTCCTCTCTCCCCGCTGCAGACCCTCGGTCCACACCTGCCTGTTGATTGCGAAGGCAGACCCCGCGAGATGCCGCATTGGGCGATACCAGGGCCCTCAGCGTGCATTTATTGAGTGCCTGCTGTATGCATTTCTTAGGACCACCAAAACACAGCACTGCCAACCAGGCGGCTTTAAACGAGGCTTTCATCTGCTCCCGGGTCGGGGGCCAGAGGTCTGAAACGGGGGCAGCGGCCGGGCCGGGGTCCCTCCAGGCCCCCGGCTCCAGGCGAGGCTCCTCCCTGCCTCCCCCAGCCCCTGCCGCTGCTGGCGGGCCTGGGCGTTCCTTGGCTCGTAGCTGCGTCGCTCCGACCTCTGCCTCCATCTTTATATGCCCTTCGTCCCTCCGTGTCCCCGTGTCCTCACGTGGTCTCTTGCCAGGACACAGCATCGGATTCAGGGCCCGCCCACACCCCGTAGCTCCACTCACTCCCCCCACTCACCCCCACAGCGGAGGAGAAGAAGAAGCTCGCGGAGGAGAAGGCCGTGGAGATAGAGGAGCAGAACAAGGTCATCGCCGTGGAGAAGGCGGAGGCCGAGACGGCCCTCGCCGAGGTCATGCCCATCCTGGAGGCCGCCAAGCTGGAGCTGCAGAAGCTCGACAAGTCGGATGTGACCGAGATCAGGTGACCGGGGGCCGTCCGCAGCCCGCGCACCGCTGCTGACAGCAGTTCCCGTGGCCGTGGTGCCCGGGCGTTTACGGAGCCGTGCCGCGTGCCGGCCACGTGCTGGGCACTTTGCGTGGTGGGGACCGTTACGGATGGCGGCGGGGAAAGGTGGCTTGCCCCTGGGCCCCCGCTGGGAGGTAGCAGGGCCGGCTTGCCTGGAACCCAGGCCAGCTCCCGACTCCTGAGAGGGACTGGCGCCCGGGCTAGCGGCGAGGCGGAGCTTCGCTGGCCGTCCCTCCGTGCTGGCGGCGGAGGCTGAACCGCACGCCGGCCCGCCGTGCCCCCGCGGGAGCCCGAGAGCTGCCGGGCGGGCTCGTGAGCGGAGGAGAGTCTGGGGGTCTTTATCGTGGCCCCAGACATTTTGCAAATCGATCCGTAAAACGACTCTGTCTCCAGCAGCCGAGGGGTCCATCTGCTGTCAGGAGGGGCCGGTGTGGGGGGCCGGGGGTGGGGGGTGGGGGAGGGGCTTCCTCCCACAGGGCGGACTCCCTCGGGCGCTGTTACCACATCTCACTGGTAAATTCAGCACCAGGGGTGACGCCTGGAAGCAGTGCCGTCCTGTCCACCTGTCCCCTGTCCTTGTCCTGTCCCCCCCCAACCTCCCCTGGTTTAGGGACCTCGGCTCTGTCCTTCCTCACGCCCCACCGCGTCCCCGTCTTCAGAAGGGCCCCTGGCCCCCGTCAGTCAGGCCCCCCGGGGCAGATGCCTGGTTCCAGGCCGGGAGTCGGGAGTCGACTCCGTTCCGTGGTCCGGGCAGAATGGCGCTGGTTCTCCGCCCAGCGGTCCCTCCCTGCCGGGCGATGGCCCCTGTGGACGGCTGTGCCCACCCCCCACCCCAGTTCGCCATTCGCTTGTTAGTGAAACGTGTGAGTTTGAGCAGAATGTCAGCGGGTCCCAGAGTGACTCCTGGAGGCCACCTGAGATGCCGCCACTGTTGGTGACGCGTCCTCATGTCAGTCTTGGGGTGCGGTCCCCGTGAAGGAGTGAGGACGGTCCGGGAGGCCCCTGCTCCAGTCTCTTTGGCTTCTGACCTTGAACTCTAAGGATTTGTGGGATAAGGGACACCTGTATATTCTTCTTGCTTCCTTTTTTTCCCCCACATTAATGATACCCTGCATGTACGTTTCTGCATCTTGGCTTTCTGCCCAGCAATACCTTTCGGAGACGTGTCACACGTCGATGTATGGTGAGGTCCCATTCCACTGTCCCTCTGTGCCATCACTGACTGGCCAGCCCCACCCGGTGACCTGCTGGCTCCTTTCCAGCCTGCTGCCTTCACGGAGCGGCGGAGAATGACCCTGACCTCACGTCACCGTGCACGGGGCAGGTCCGCCGGGAGCGCGCATCCCCAGAGCGGGCCTGCGGGGTCCAGGGTCTGCGGCTGTCACGGCTGTCACCTCACGCCCTCCGCGAGAGTGTGGCCGATCTGCACCCTCACCCACTGCCCCCCTCAATCCCCGCAGCGCGATGAGCACCTGCTCGTCCTCAGCCTCGCCAGCAGAGGGCGCTACGAGCCACTCGGAATTTTGCTCGCTTTGTGGGTGAAAAACGGTATTTGTGTAGTTTTAATGTACGTTTCCCTTTATGATGAATGAGGTGGGCCTTTTATTTTTTTAACGTGAAAAGTGCGTGCACGATTCACGAGTATTTTCTTTACTATGCACTTTAAATTTTTTTATGTGCTCTGCCCATTTATCTGTTGCATTGTTGTTTTTACTCCTTTTTTTTTTCTTACTCCTTTCCAGGAGTATTATTTTCTATAATAGTGAAATTAGCTTTTTATTCGTGATACGAGTTGTGAATATTGTTCCTAGTTCGTCGTTGGCCATCTGAGTTTGTGAGGTTCGAGTGTATGTTTGTGTTGACCATGTACGATTTTTATTTTTATGCAATAGATGTTAGGAATATTTTACTTTGTGGCTTTTGGGTGTTATGTCATACTTAAGAGGTCTTACACCTGGAAGATTGCAAAATAATTTCCCCCGGGGTTTCTTCCTGTAATTTTATGGTTAAATTCCTTACCTCTAAATCTTTGATCTCACTGGGATATTTTTCTGGGGTTCCATGTGAGTTTGGGTCCGATTTTATTTTTTTCCAGATGACTGCCATCTGGCTTTCTTTTAGGTCATGTGGACATGAAGTGTGCGGATTCAGCACTTGACATCTTGACAGTTTCATAATCCTTTAATTCCCTGAATAGGCCCCTTTCTATAAGGCTTAATTCCCTTCGTAGGAACCCTTAACTATGGAAGCAGGAAGGTCAGGAGCAGTGAAGATTAGCAGGGGTTGCCTCTCTGCTGTAGAAAAGGCTCCCTTGGCCCCTGGCTTGCGATTTCACTCTTTTTCCTTTCATTCGGGGGTCGCTGGGTGTCTCCCACCCGCCCACCCCGTGCTGGCACGGGGGTTTGAGCGGCAGCGAGCGGGCAGGTGGGGTCCGAGGCACGGGCGTTCGCACGTGACTCCCATGTGTGAATGATCCGGGAAGGAAGAGTCTTTCTTTGCTGCCGTGGCTGTGCGCTGTGGGGGACCCAACCTAGTCTGGGGGGGGGGGGGGGGCGAGCACGGGAGGAAGCGACAGTCAAATGGGAAGTGACCAGAGGGGAGGGACAGGATGGAGGCCAGAGGGGCCTCCTGGAGGCTGGAGGGGACTCAGCTGGAGGGAGGATCAGGGACATTTGCAGGGACGTTTGGAGCATCTGGGGTAGAGCCAGGGAGGGAGGTGGGGAGTGGGCTTCGAAGTGATTATTTTCCTCCGTGTCTCCTCTCTGTCTCAGTCTCTCATCCCATCCCTGTCCCTGTCCCTGTCCCTGTCCCTGTCCCTGTCCCTGTCCCTATCCCTATCCCTCTCCCTCTCCCATCCTGTCCCTGTCCCTGTCCCAGTCCCAATCCCTATCCCTCTCCCTATCTCTATCCCATCCCTGTCCCTGTCCCTGTCCTTGTCCCTATCCCTATCCCATCCTTGTCCCTGTCCCTGTCTCTATCCCTGTCCCTATCCCTATCCTTATTCCTATCTCTATCTCTATTACTTCTATTCTCTCCCTCTGTCTGTCTCTGTCTGTCTCTGTCTCTCTGTCTCTCTCTTTCTCACTTCTGTCTCTGTTCTGTCTCTTCCATCTCATCCTCCCTTCTTCTGAGTTTCTTTTGCGATAGGAGAAAAGGAATACACGAAAGAGAAGTGTTTCTGCTCCCCGGGCACGCGAGCTCCGTTGCCCACATTAGCGAAGCGTCGTGTTCCTGGTCGGGTGCCGGCCCCGGGAATTGTCTGGAGGCTGAGAGCGGACAGCTTCGCTTTCATGGGCTCATAGGATTTGGGGGCTGGGAATTTCGGTTCCGCTTCCCCATTCTGTAGGTGGGAAGACCGAGAACCCTGGACAGCTCCTAACCTGTGTCGAGGGCTCGGGTCGCGGCCCTGAGGCCCGGGAGCAGCTTCCCATCTTGCCTCTGAAAACCCCTCGCTGAATCTTCCCTCCTCTGACTAGTGGAGAGCAGCGGCCTGGGCCCGGCCCTCAGCGGCTCCAAAGGAGACCTTGTAAACCCAGTCGGCAGCGTTGCCTGCTGTCGTAAGCCCCTACGCCCGGCGTAATGGGACCTCTTTCCCTGGTGGCTCAGGACTATTACTTTAATTGCGGGGCTTTGTGCCGGAGACTCTGCCCTGGCTTGTCCTCACGCCGTGGGGCTCCCTCTGTCCTCTCTTGTCTGCAGGGCGGTTGGGGGGTGGGGGTGCCAGGGCTGGGGGTGCCAGGGCTGGGAAGGGCTCTGAATTAGCCCATCATAGAGTCTGCGCACTGCTATGCAACAGGGTTCTCGCCCGGCTCCCCCCATCCCTCCCCTCCACCACCCCCGGGTCACTCTGGCCGCCTCCCGGAAAGGCTGCCACGCTCCCCATGCTGCTCCACGCCCCCCGGGGGCCTCTGTCACCCCTTGTTCCTCTCTTTCCTCTTCCTTGGCTTTCCTTTGCCTTTCCTGTGTCATGTCCCTTCTGTGCCTGTCCCTTTTTGGCTTCGATGCCTGCCCGACTCACGTGGCTCTCATCGCGTTTGCCCAGCCACGGGCGGCCAGGCTGCGTGCCTTCTCCTGTTCCTTTCGGTCTCCAGTGCCTGGAGGGCTGAGGGCGCTGGGCGTGTGCATGGAGGGGCAGCAGAGTGACAGTCCAGTCTCACCGAAGACCAGGAGGACATGTAAGGGGTAGCATGGCCTGAAAGGACCCCGCAGGCCACGTGGACACACAGGCCGCCGAGCGCTGGGCAGCCCTCTGCGTCTAAAATGCGAAACAGGCAGATGCTGTTGGTGGCAGCGTGACTGTGGCTCTCCTGTAGTCTGAGGACTCACTCAGGGCATAATTAGAAATGTAGATTTTCAGGCTCCACTGACTGCTGATGCAGGCGCGTGGGGCAGCCTGGCTTTGCATCTTGATGGCCCAGAGGACTCTGCTGCCGGGTCAGTGTCCCAGCTGAGTCTGGCCTCTGACAGCTCAGCCCCCGGCACCTGCCCTCAGAGAAGCGCCCCCCAGCGCGCAGGGCGTGGCTCCCCATGGTCCCCCCCGTAGCCCCCCGTGGCTCCCCGCACTGCCACAGCCTGGGTGGGCGGGACTCCGGGCTGGGCCACGCTTTCCGGGAGGCTCGCTCGCTCGTTGGGGCGGGACCCTGGCCACGCCCCGCGTCCCACGCGCCCCGTGTCCCGCACGCCCCGTGCCCCGCAGGTCCTTCGCCAAGCCCCCGAAGCAGGTGCAGACGGTGTGCGAGTGCATCCTCATCATGAAGGGGCACAAGGAGCTCAGCTGGAAGGCCGCCAAGGGCATGATGTCCGACCCCAACTTCCTGCGCTCGCTGATGGAGATCGACTTCGACTCCATCACCCAGGGCCAAGTGAAGAACATCCGGAGTGAGCGCAGGCGGGGGGCGGGGGGCCCAGGCTCCGGGGCGCGGCGGGCGGGGGGGGGGCGCCGCGGGGGCGCCGCCCGCGAGGCAGGACGGGGTGCGGGCCGGGCAGGCGCAGTGATGCCCGCTGCGCCTGAGTCCAGGGTCGTCTCGCAGAACCGGGCCGGCCTTGTAAAGTCTCCGTAGGGCCCCAGGTAGGTGAGGAGGAGCGGGTGGCACCGCCCACGGCCGGCCCCCGACCTCCGGTCCCACACGCCTGCGTCCCCTTGCGGCTGGAGCCCCCACCTGCCGGGCGCTTGGCCAGCAGGGACGACGACAGTCTTTGCAAAAGGCGACACCGGCTTGTAGTGTCGCTCGCTGTTTGTCGTGGTGGTTTGTTCAGAACGTAAAGGCTCCTTTCCAGCCACTTGAACACAAAGCTCGGTGACACCCAAGGGACAGCGACAACTACAAAAGCACAAGGGCACTCTCTCTACCCGGATTTCGATGGCACGGTGTTTCATTTATGGGACATTGCCATGGGGACGAGGGTGCAGGTGGAGGTGGCCGAGACCCCTAATGGCCTACGATTCCCGGTTAGCTGCCTGCTCTGAGCCTCCTCAGTGCCCCACTGGGGGTCCCCACTGACACCGGGGTCCCCAGGGCTGCTGGTCGTCACACAGAGCTGCTTGGGTCGTAGGACATCCTGGGGACAGTAGCCTGTGCCCCTCGCTCATCATCTTTAACACCCTCTACTCAAAACTCATCCACGTTTGGCCCCGCTCCGTTGTTGGGGATGGGGGGAGCCGGCTGGGTGCTGTCACGGGGCGTCCCGTCACAGAGGGATAAGGGACCAGTTAGTTACACTCGCCTCGTGCGCAGGCAGCTGCTTTCCCGTCTCATTCTGCCGGGACGAAGCCCGCTGCTCACTGACTCCGTTTTGTCTCTGGCCGTCAGTCCTGTTGAAGACCCTGAACACCACGACGGAGGAGATGGAGGCCGTGAGCAAGGCCGGCCTGGGCATGCTGAAGTTCGTCGAGGCCGTGATGGGCTACTGCGACGTTTTCAGGGAAATCAAGCCCAAACGAGACAAGGTACGGCCCGGCTGTGAGACCCCCACGCTGCCGAGCTGGAGTCAGAATTAGTGTGTCCACGGCTCGGCGGGGAGAATTTTGGCAAGGTCCTGATTTAAGTCACATTAATATCCTCTCCCCCAATAAAGAATACCCCCGAATTATAGCTCTCGTCTAGACGCGATGGGAACGGACAGAACCCGAGTCCGAAGGATTTCCGGATTTTGTACGAAAGAATGGGATAAAAGATGTTCAGAATTGTTCTCTAGGGCGGAGGCGGGGCTTCTCAGCCTCACACTGCTGGCACTCGGGCAGGGCGGGCCGCGTCGTGGGCACTGGCATGCCCGCTGCAGGGCGCCTGTCTAGCGGCCCCGCTGGTCCCCGCCCGCGCCCTGCCACTGCTCCTTCCCACACGTTCCAACAGCCAAAAGTGTCTTCAGGCATTGCCACGTCCCCTGGGGGCGGCCCCGGCCCCAGCGGGAAACCGCTGGGTCAAAGCCACACGTGGAAGCCGCAATACGAAGAGAATGACAAGGTCGACACTGTCATTCGGAGCCGGATTTGACACTGCTCTGCAGTCTGGAATTTTATTCCTGAGGTCACTGTGCCCCCAGCAGTGAGACCAATGCTGTGTCCCTTCCTTTGCGTTTCTGACCTGGAGCCATAGCGTCATCTCCCTGTGACTTTGGCACACATTGACGTTAAGTCACCTGCTGACTCGGACACAGGACATCTGTTCCCAATGGGAGGGGGGGCCTCCGCTGTCTAGGTAACCGAGGAAAGCAGCCGCGTGCCTCGCACGGGCAGGTGCCGGCCCCCAAAAGCGTGAGCCTCATTCGCAGCGCAGGGCGGGCACAGCCCAGGGGCGAGGCCGTTTTGTCCCGGCCCTTCCCCCCACACACCTGCAAACCGCCCCCCCTCAGGTGGCCAGGCTGGAGCGGAACTACTACCTCACGAAACGCGAGCTGGAAAGGATCCAGAACGAGCTGGCGACGATCCAGAGAGAGCTGGAGGCCTTGGGAGCCAAGTACGAGGCGGCCATCCTGGAGAAGCAGAAGCTGCAGGAGGAGGCCGAGGTCATGGAGCGGCGGCTGATCGCGGCCGACAAGCTCATCTCGGGGCTGGGCTCCGAGAATGTCAGGTCAGCTCTCCGAGTGCGCACGCCCCGCCCACGGGCAAGTGGGCACACCCATCACCCGCCGGGGCGCTCGTCACGAGCCGTGTCTGTTTCTGTCTGAAAACCACGCGAGACGTCTGTCCGATTTCACTGTCGTCACGTGGGAGGCGGCTCAGGACCCGTCTGTGGGTGATGGTCAGCGTTTCCTTCGTTACTGCGTGGTGTTTGCTAGGGGATCGGTGGGGGAACCACCGGCCCGCACGATGCCGCAGGTCCTGGGGCTCCTTCCTGCTTGGTGGCCTTTAACCCCAGGTCCGTTCTGGGCGGGTCTGGAGCAGGAGCCCACCTCTGTCACCGGACTCTTGTGGCTAGTTCAGCCCCGAGCGTCTGTCGTAGGAGGTGGGGCTGTTTGACGCTTATGAGCAAGACCCCTGGGCCACAGCTGGTCCATGGGATACGACAATGGTTTCCAAACAGGCACCAGTAAGAGCGGGGTGGAAAATGCTAGAAAGTATCGTTTGCTTGTGGGAAACACACCGTGCTCGGTGTTTCCCACACCTGGAGGACTCTGGCCCTTTCCCACCTGACACGCCTGCTCGCTCTCGTCTTGGGTGGAATTTTGTCCCCAAGCAGGGCCAGAGTTCGTGAGCTGTGCTGGGCGTGTTTGCAAGTTATTGATCAAGCGTTCGGAAACACCGTGATCACTGCTTACTTAATGAGAAGCTTTGGGCCGGAGTGCGTCCCGCTCACAGCCACCGAGGCCCCCTGAGGCCTTCCTGCGCCTGGCTCGCGCACACAGGGAGCGCGGTGGCAAGACGCGCTGGCGGCCCCTGTCTCTGAGAGAGGCGTTTCCCTCGGGCTGGCCCCGCCAGCGGTGGGGCGAGCCGGCTCTTCTAGAATGCTCCCTGAGATTGTGCCGGAGGGTCACGGCTCACTGCAGCCCCCCCGTCCATGTCCCGCTCCAGGTGGCTGAAGGACCTGGACGAGCTGATCCACCGGCGGGTGAAGCTGCTGGGCGACTGCCTGCTGTGCGCGGCCTTTCTGAGCTACGAGGGCGCCTTCACCTGGGAGTTCCGCGACGAGATGGTTAGCCAGGTGTGGCAGAACGACATCCTGGAGCGGGCGATCCCCCTGAGCCAGCCCTTCCGCTTGGAGAACCTGCTCACGGACGACGTGGAGATCAGCAGGTGCGCGTGCGCGGCCCGGGCCGGGAGGCTGGGGTCCACGTGGGTGTCGCCCGGCGGGGCACGGCATGGCGGTGCCACTGATGGGACTGCCCAGAAATGGCGGGGTACACTGCACGTCCAGCTGCCAGGCTCGGGAAGGGCTGGGCAGCCAGGGGATCGGGGGATTGTTCTGGAAGGCCCGTCCTGCCACCCTTAGCCCTTCGTGCACAACTTGGATTTTCCGGGTCACTGTCCCTTCCAGGTGGGGCTCCCAGGGACTGCCCCCCGATGAGCTCTCCATTCAGAATGGCATCCTCACCACGCGGGCCAGCCGCTTCCCGCTCTGCATTGACCCCCAGCAACAGGCCCTCAACTGGATAAAGAGGAAGGAGGAGAGAAACAACCTCCGGGTATGGCCGGGCCCCCCGCCCCCGCCCCGGCGACCTCTGCCCTCCCCGCCCCTTCTCAGGGCCCGGCCCGGCTCTCCCGCCCTCTCCCCGGCTCTCTCCCCGGCTCTCCCCCCGGCTCTCTCCCGGCTCTCTCCGGCTCTAGCAATGCCCAGCCGGGATGCCACCGCCCCGAGCCCCTGTGGGGCCCCCACGCGGCCCGCCCTGTCGAGTCCCCGGGGGCAGGACAGGCCACCTGGCCTCGGCGCGGCTCTCGGCCTGGGCGGCGCCTCTCAGGCTGTGAGCGACCTGAAGGCAGAGACGCGCTTTGCTCCTCCTCTCTGTGTCCCCTGCACAGAACAGGGCTCGGTGGCCGTAGACGCTCAATCGCTTTTTTAACTTTTAGAAGGGCAGGGAGAGGGCTTGATCGAGATACAATTCACCTACCATCCGATGTACCCATTTAAAGCACAGAATCCAGTGATGTTTAGTGTATTAATACCAAGTCGTGTAACGATCACCGGAATCAACTTTTATCCCCAAAAGAAACGCTGTATCCTCAAGCCGTCATCATCCCGTCCCCAGTTCTCCCATGCCCGACCCCAGCCTCTGGCAGCCACCCATCTGCTTTCTGTCTGTGGATTTTTCTGTTCTGGACAACTCGTGTGAATGAGCTCACACAGTACGTGGTCCTCTGTGACTGGCTCCTGTCACTCAGCACCGTGTTTCCAGGGTTCGTCCACAGTGTAGCGCGTGTCAGAGCTGCGTTCTTTTTGATGGCTGAGTAATATTCTGCTGTGTGGCTGGACCACGTGATCCGCCCATCAGCTGATGGACATGTGGTTTGCTTTCACTGTGGCTCTTGTGCATAGTGCTGCTGTGAATGTTCGTGTACAAGTTGTTTTTGTGGACACGTGTTTAGCGTTCTTGGGTGAATTACTGGGGCCCAGTCACTTTTCGCTGAACTAATCAACCATTCCATGATTTTGCGTTTTATCTTTTCCTTCCCCGTTCCCCCCCTCCCCGCCGGTCCTTGCTCCCGGGGGGAAAGCCTGTTTGTGTCCTCAGCTCAGGGGCACGTCGGCCTCTGAAATTCCCGGACCGCTGCGAGACGAGTATTATCTATTCACGCAGCGATGTTCCTCGGTGTCCCCCTCCCGTCGGCCTGCCGGGGAGTTCGGAGATTGCCAGCTCACGCCTGGCCCCGAGCCACCACCCCAATTCCCGCCCTGGCCCTTAAGGAGGGAGGGCGCGTTTTATGGGGAGAGGGGCTAAGCGAGCCAGCTCTGTGACAGAGAGGGAGGGGGCGGCGTGGGGGCTGGGCAGGGGAAGCGTTTTCCGGATATTTCCGGGAAAGGGATAACGAAGCACCGGCCAGGTGGAAGCAAGTGCTCGCAAGGGGAGGACGGCGGACTCCTGGCGGGCCCTGCGTCCGGGAGCCTCCTGAGGCCCCTGAGAGACGGCGGGGTGGGCCACACGCAGCGCGGGGCGACCCTCAGCATCGGCCCCCCGCGCCCTCCCGCCCAGGTCGCCTCCTTCAACGACCCCGACTTCCTGAAGCAGCTGGAGATGGCCATAAAGTACGGCACGCCCTTCCTGTTCCACGACGTGGACGAGTACATCGACCCCGTGATCGACAACGTCCTGGAGAAGAACGTGCGCGTGGCCCAGGGCCGGCAGTTCATCATCCTGGGCGACAAGGAGGTGGACTACGATTCCAGCTTCAGGCTCTACCTGAACACCAAGCTGGCCAACCCCAGCTACTCCCCGTCCGTGTTCGGGAAGGCCATGGTGATCAACTACACGGGTGAGGGGCGGGCGCGGGGCAGGGCGTCCTTCTGTGTCGGTGCTGGAATGTGGGGCGTGTGCGTGGGTCCCCGCTTCCTCTGCACTGACTTCTGTCGGGGATCGAGTGCCGTTGCTCGAGCTTCCTGGGGCTGCCGTGCGGGTCCGTTCGTTTTGGGGGTGCTCATGCATCTTTGCTCTTTCTGTCCCGCGCCTCCACCTTGTCCCGACACCTCCCACCCTGTGGCTTCACGGTGACTTCAGTGGCAGTGTGAGGCCTGCTCCCAGAAGGCGGGCTCACACCGCCCCTCAGCCCGCCCCCGGCGGGGGGATGCCAGCTTGCGGGGGGACCCTGCACTGAGGGCTCCCCTCGTCCCCTCACAGTCACGCTGAAGGGCCTGGAGGACCAGCTGCTGAGCGTGCTGGTGGCCTACGAGAGGCGCGAGCTGGAGGAGCAGCGGGAGCACCTCATCCAGGAGACGAGCGAGAACAAGAACCTGCTGAAGGACCTGGAGGACTCCCTCCTCCGGGAGCTGGCCACCTCCACGGGCAACATGCTGGACAACGTGGACCTGGTGCACACGCTGGAGGAGACCAAGTCCAAGGCCATGGAGGTGCCGGCCGTCGGGAAGGGCGCCGTGCTGGGGGAGGCGGGAACCGTGACCTCACGCGACCCAGGGCCTCGTCTGCGTCCCCCGTCTCGGGAGCCGGGGTTCGGCGTCGGGTGGGGGCGGGAGGACTTTGGTCCATGCGTGCATCCGGCTCCGGCTGGGAGTCACCTGAGGGTCCGCTGGTGAGAGAAGGCCGCCCCTGCCGGGTGGGCTGCAGGATGGGGGTCTTCAGGGTGTTCCCGGGCCCCTGGGCAGCAGGCCGGCCGCCCCAGTTGAGAGTAACAGCAAACTCAGCCCTACCTGGTATAAGTCCAGAGGGGATTTGTCGGCTTAGAACACAGGGGAGTCCAGGATGGCTTCAGGTAGGGCTGGATCCAGGACCCCAAGCACGTGATTGAGACTCAATTTCTGTTCGTTTTTGGGCTGGGCCTTCTACTTGGTTGGCTTCATCCCCTGCCTCCCCATGGAGCCAGGCTCCCCTCATGGTCACAGGATGGGTCTGGCCTCCTGTCCCCTCAGGTTCAAGTCCAAATGGAAGCATGAGCATCTTTGTGTGTCCCTACTGTGGGGGTCCTGAGAGTCGCTTAAGTCATGTGCCCACCCCCAAACGGTCCCATGGCCAGGGGATGCTGTGCGTGGATTGGTTGGGCCTGGGCCATGTGCTGTCCTGGGGTTGGGGTGGAGCCCCCCAATAGAGGATGAAAGGGGGACGTTGTGAGTCTCCAAGTAAAAGTCAGGGGCTGTCATTAGAAGGAGGGGGGCCTGGGGGCAGGGGGTCAAGCCGCTGACATCCACCCCATCCCGCAAGAGGGTACTCCGGGCCCGTGAGCACCGCATGGGTTGCCTTGCTGCCCCGCCCCCTCCTGCCCTCCCCCACGGCGCGGTCTCCCTGGTCACGCGTGGACGTCCTCCCGTCCCCGTGGCGACGTCCGCCCACGGCGCGGTCTCCCTGGTCACGCGTGGACGTCCTCCCGTCCCCGTGGCGACGTCCGCCCACGGCGCGGTCTCCCTGGTCACGCGTGGACGTCCTCCTGTCCCCGTGGCGACGTCCGCCCACGGCGCGGTCTCCCTGGTCACGCGTGGACGTCCTCCCGTCCCCGTGGCGACGTCCGCCCACGGCACGGTCTCCCTGGTCACGCGTGGACGTCCTCCCGTCCCCGTGGCGACGTCCGCCCACGGCACGGTCTCCCTGGTCACGCGTGGACGTCCTCCCGTCCCCGTGGCGACGCGCACCTTTCCGTCAGGTGTCCGAGAAGCTCAAGCTGGCGGAGAAGACCGCCCTGGACATCGACAGGCTGCGGGACGGCTACCGGCCGGCTGCCCGCCGGGGGGCCATCCTGTTCTTCGTGCTGTCCGAGATGGCGCTGGTGAACGCCATGTACCAGTACTCGCTGAACGCCTTCCTCGAGGTCTTCGGCTTCTCGCTGAAGAAGTCGCTGCCGGACTCCATCCTCATGAAGCGGCTGCGGAACATCATGGACACGCTGACCTTCAACATCTACAACTACGGCTGCACGGGTGAGCGCCCCGCTGTCCTGGGGCGCCCCGGCGTCCTGGGGCCAAGCACCCTTGTCGTACCAGGACACGGGGCAGATTGGGCCAGGGCCCACCTCACGGCCTCGTCTTAACCCATCGCCTCTGTAGAGGCCCCGCCTCCAGGGGCAGTCACATTTCGAGGTCCTCGGGCTCAGGGATGCCACAGGGACTTGGCGGTGGTGGGGGCGGGGGACGTAGTTCAGCCCCTACCAACCGGGCAGGAAAAGGGTTGAGGTCCTCGCTCCCGCAGGGCTCACGTCAGCAGCCAGCCTTCCCAACACGGAAAGTAGAATTCAGATCGCAAGTTGTGACTTACACAACTTTTTTCCAGGAATGCGTTTCTTCTGTTAAAACACACACACACACACACACACACACACACACACACACACAACACAACACAACAACTCCAGGGAGTGCGTCCTCATGAGCAGTGTCCGTGGACGGAACGTGCTTACCCACAACAGAGGGGCCAGCACCGCCAGCAGGCCCCCCCCTGGCCCCCCGCCTGCTTTTACAAACACCGGTTCCTTAGGACACGGCCACCCACACCCGTTTGTGTGAGCGCCGGGCGTGGCACGTACATGGAGCCCGTGTCCTTTGCGCTCAGATGGCCGTGGACGTCGCTGTAGTGAGGGCTCGACGCGACCGTGCCGTCTGGGTGTTCCATGTCGCTCGAATCTGAGCACGTTGTGCCCGAGAAACTCGGTTGTCCAAACGAATGTTTAAGATCAGCACCCACCTGTTGTTACTCTTCAGGGCTGTTCGAGAGGCACAAGTTACTCTTTTCTTTCAACATGACGATCAAGATAGAACAAGCAGAAGGGCGAGTCCCCCAGGAGGAACTAGAGTTCTTCCTGAAAGGTAAGGCATTTGCCTCGTTGCATCCTTCCCGACTCCCGGCACCCACATCGCGCACGTGTACGGGTGTGTTCATTCAAACAAACAGCAACAGAATCTCCTGGAACTCGGCTTCCAACAGCGCTTAGTTGTCCAATGTTTCAGTGGACAACTCCGGCCTCAGAAACGGGTTTGGTTTGACTCAGAGCAACCGGTCTAGGCCACAGGCTGCCCTGCGGGAGGCTGGAAGCCAGGCTGAGTGGCCGGCGGGAGTCACAGACGGTGACGTGGGCAGCCTGCGCCTCCTCGCCCTTCCAGGGGATCGTTCCCCAACGCGAGGGAGGTCCTGGTGCAGAGCTGCCTACGCTTCCCGGCCCGCGGCTGTCGACCGCTGACCCCTCTTCTGTCGTGACTAGGAAACATTTCCCTGGAGAAAAGCAAACGGAAGAAGCCCTGCGCTTGGCTGTCCGACCAGGGATGGGAAGATATCATTCTTTTATCCGAAATGTTTCCGGATAACTTTGAGCATCTTCCCGACGATGTTGAGAAACACCTGTCTGTCTGGCAGGAGGTGAGCGCGTGCTCTCTCGCTCCTCCCCGCTTCCCCGCACGTCAGTAACCTCCAAGGTTAACCTGAGCCGAAGTCCTCGTGCACAGGGGGACGTCCCTGTGAACCGTCCAGAGTGTGGTCGGTGCCCTGTAGCTCCCCGAATGGAATTCTCCTTTATCTAGTTCTGCTAGCTCTGTGAGAGAACCATCTGTCCACCTGTCTGTTCATCCATCCATCCAGCTTCCTATCCATCCACCAATTCATCCGTCCGTCTATCCATCCATCCATTATCTATCTATCATCTGTCCATCTGTCCATCCATCATCCATCCACCCATCCAAGAAGTGTTTAGTGAGCATCTGCCATGGTCCATGTCCCTTGACGGGCACTGGACACTCCACAGTGAATGACAATCAGACCTTCCCTTCCTGAGCTGCATAGTTCTGGGGGCAGACATTGACGGATCTGACTGGAAGTGGCCCTGATGTTCACACTTCTACAGACTCCACCTCTGGACGGTGACTTTTGGGACCTTCACATAAAAATGGGGGCCTGGCTCATTGCACCGCTGATGCCACCACGAAGGCCCTTTCTCTTCCCAGTGGTACGACCAGGACTCGCTTGAGCAGTCCCCGTTCCCTCTGGGCTACGACGCCAACATCACCCCTTTCCAGAAGCTGCTGATTCTGCGCTGTTTCCGCGTGGATCGGGTCTATCGGGCCGTGACCGACTACGTGACGGCGACCATGGGCGAGAAGTAAGTGTGTCGCTTACGTTCGCTTGGCCCTTCCTGCGGGGTCATCCCCCGTTGGACTCACAGGCAGCAGTGGCTGGCCAGCTCCAGGCAGAACGGTCCCTGGCCTGTCCTGGGGCGTTGCTGGAGAGCCAGCCTAGAACAGAGCCAGCTGGGAGACGTACCGCGTGGGAGACATAGGTGATTCCACATTTTCTAGTAGCGCCGTCAAAGAGAAAAAGTAAAATTTCATAACGTGATGTATCTTACTCACTACATTAGAATATTATTTTAATACGTAATCAATATTTGGCATACTTTTCGGGGGGTGTTAAGGCTTCGCGATCCTGTGTGATTCACACGGCACAGCTCACTGCAGCTGCTCAGCAGTGGGACGAGGAGGCTCCAGACCCGAGCGTGAAGCCAGGCAGATGCCGTGTGGGGTTGCACACTCACGCGCGCCTTCACGGCTGCCTTCACGGCTGCCAGGGGGCGGGAAGGAGTGGACAAACTGGCTGGGGGCTGGAGAGGTCGAGTCCTGGTCAGCTTAACTCCTATAGACCGATCCCAGGTGGCAGTGGGGACCCAGGTCCTCCGATTCTTCAGAAGACGACCGACATTTGGATTTCCCCCAATCCTTATGTGTTGGCAACTAATTTCTTAAAATCTGGAGAGGAGAGTTATTCGGGATGCCTGTAGGTGTCACTGTGGAGCCTCCGGCTTTCGTGCCCAGAGGCCCCCTGTCAGGGTCACCCAGCTGAGTGCAGATCTTCTAGAGCCCACAGCGGTGGGGGCGGGGGGGCGGTGCCAGGCTGGGCTGGAGGGGTACAGGGTCCATCCAGCGTGCAAGATGTGCACAGACTGGACTCCAGAATGAGGAGGCCGCTGCAGAGCCCGGCAGAGGGACAGTCCAGACGCAGCGGACACGGGAGCGGGGGGCACGGGCCTCCGGGGGGTTCCCAGCTCCGGGGGGTTCCCAGCTCTGAGGGAACCGCTCCCCCCGCAGGTACGTGCAGCCCCCGATGATCAGCTTTGAAGCCATCTTCGAGCAGAGCAGTCCGACCTCGCCCATCGTGTTCATCCTCAGCCCCGGCTCCGACCCCGCCAGCGACCTCATGAAACTGGCCGAGCGCAGCGGTTTTGGGGGGAACCGCCTCAAATTCCTCGCCATGGGTCAAGGTCAAGAAAAGGTGATTTATTGTCAGAAGGGACGAGCCCTACTTTTGGGGAGGCCCCCGGCCTCTGTCAGGGATGTGCTAAGGTCTGGCTCTGAGCTGACCGTGCTGCCCCATGCACGAGCCCCACGCACGAGCCCCATGCACGAGTGCCACACCCTCGCGGGGTCCGGCGCGGCAGCCGGATGCCAGCGCGGAGACCGCGTTGGCGGGTGCCCTCCTGCTCCTGGTGGCCGGCACCACCAACCCCGTGGGGCCGCTGCGTGCTGCCGCTCCCAGCCCTGCACAGCACCGGGATCCCCGGTCCTCGGGGCGCCCCGCTGGGGGTCTGGGCTGTCACCGCCCGGCCCAGGGGGCGGCCAGGGGGCAGGTGCGGCCCTGTCGGGGAGGGTGGAGCAGGGAGGCCTAGGAAGGCCACGGGTGCAGTGGGCCCTCGCCTCCAGGCGGGGCCGGCCCATCGGACATGGGGGCCCCGCAGGAGCTCTAAGGACTGTGCCTTCAAAGACGCCCCCTGTAGCTCCTGGGTCCCCGGCTGGAGAGGGCCATCGCCCTCCTGGGGGCTGGGACGGGGTCTCGGGGCGGGCGAGCATGGGATCACCCACCCTTCCCTGCACTCTCCCCCGTGCAGGTGGCTCTGCAGCTGCTGGAGACGGCCGTGGGTCGCGGGCAGTGGCTGATGCTGCAGAACTGCCACCTCCTGGTCAAGTGGCTGAAGGATCTGGAGAAGGCCCTGGAGCGGATCAGCAAGCCCCACCCCGACTTCCGCCTGTGGCTCACCACTGACCCCACCCGGGGCTTCCCCATCGGGATCCTGCAGAAGTCCCTCAAGGTGTGGCTGCAGGACACCCAGGCTGTGCCCGGGGCCCAGCCGCTCGCTCACTGCCACCGTGGTGTGTGTGCGCGCATGCGTGTGGCTGTGTGTGTGTGCACGTGTGTCTGCGTGCGTGTGCATGTGTGTGCGCGTGCGTGTGTGTGCGCGCATGCGTGTGGCTGTGTGTGTGCACGTGTGTGTGCACGTGTGTGTGCACATGTGTGTGTGTGCACGTGTGTGTGTGTTCAGAAACCAACCTAGCATACGGCTGGACCCTCGCGGACACCCCTTCCCAATCCCACCTCTCCCTCTCTCTTCAAAGAGAAGCACTGTCCTGAGTTTGGTGACAGGTGCGACCCAGGCCCGTCTTCACCAACGTGTGTGTTAGTTTCCCCGCTCTGCGCGTGTTCACCCTCCCTGGTCTCTGGTTCTGGGCCCGCCCACAGCCTGCACCACCAGCCTGCGGGTGGTGGGCGGTCCGCGCAGACGCTTCTGGTGGTTTTCACGCCCCGTTTAGCCTACTCTCCAGAGAATGGATTTTGGAAAGGTTTTGTCATCTGTCTTCGGGGCAGGTAGAGGGAAAACGTAGCCCCTTTCATTTCCGGTTTGAGAGAGGTTAAAGACCCTCCCCTGGGCTGGCGAGTGGCAGAGTGAGGACATCCAGGTCCTTCCCCTCTTCTCTCGGGTCTCTGAGGAGCCGCTTCTGCTGTCTGGGGACAGGGCAGGTGGCTGGTCTCCATGTCGCACGCGCCTCAAAGCCGAGGACGGGCCTGCGGTGTCCGTCACGGTCCGCCACCTCCGCCTCCTCCTCCTCCGACAGGTCGTCACGGAGCCACCCAACGGGCTGAAGCTCAACCTGAGGGCCACTTACTTCAAGATCTCGCACGACATGCTGGAGCAGTGCGCGCACCCGGCTTTCAAGACCCTGGTGTACGTGCTGGCGTTCTTCCACGCCGTGGTGCAGGAGAGGAGGAAGTTCGGGAAGATCGGCTGGAACGTCTACTACGACTTCAACGAGTCGGACTTCCAGGTGAGGGCGCGCCCGCCGCGGCCCCCTCCCCGCCGGGCCGAGTGACGGAGCCACGTCTCCGGAAGGGCCAGGATGCCGATGGCTGCGAGGTTCCAGGGTGACTGAGCCCCTCCCTTCCTCTCAAGGTCTGCATGGAAATTCTGAACACGTACCTCACGAAAGCCTTCCAGCAGCACGACCCGCGGATCCCGTGGGGCAGCCTCAAGTACCTGATCGGAGAGGTAGGGCGGGCTCGGGGCCCTCTGCAGGCTGCCTTCCGGGGCTGGGACCTGGAGCCCTCCTACGTGACCTCAGAGCCCCCGGTGGCTCCCCTCTGGCTCCCCTCGCCGGTCTCTGCGAGTGGCCCCTGGCTCCTCCCTCTGGCTCCTCCCCTCTGGCTCCTCCCCCAGCTCCTCCCCTCTGGCTCCTCCCCTCTGGCTCCTCCCCCAGCTCCTCCCCTCTGGCTCCTCCCCTCTGGCTCCTCCCGCCAGTCATCTGTGTCCCCAGCGAGGCCTGTCCACGCGGAGGGTCTGGCTTCGCCCCCCAGGGCTGTGTTCCCCAGGAGTGGGCAGCACCCCCGACCACGCCTCGGGCCCATCGGGTACCGTGGCCCCTGCTGGGTGGATATGGGGTCCTCCCTGGAGACACGATGCATACCGGGCTCGTGGAGAGGCTTCCCCTGCTGGCCCCCACCTGGCTCCAGCGGTGACACCGCCGATTCCAAAAGTGGCCGCTGGCTCCTTCGGTCATTGTTTAGTTAGTTTGTTCGCTGCCATAGTGACCGCGCTCACCCCCCGCGACCCCAGGTCACCTACGGGGTGGGGGGGCGATGGCCGCTGAACCCCCGCGACCCCAGGTCATGTACGGGGTGGGGGGGGCGATGGCTGCTGACCCCCTGCGACCCCAGGTCACGGACAGGGCGGGGGAGCAATAGCCACTGACGCCCCCGCGACCCCAGGTCATGTACGGGGTGGGGGGGCGATGGCCACTGACCCCCCCGTGACCCCAGGTCATGTACGGGGGCCGAGCCATCGACAGCTTCGACCGGCGCATCCTGACCACGTACATGGACGAGTACCTGGGCGACTTCATCTTCGACACCTTCCAGCCGTTCCACTTCTTCCGGAACAAGGACGTGGACTACAAAATCCCGGCGGGCGACGTGAAGGAGAAGTTCGTGGGTGAGGGGCTCCCCGAGCTCGGGGGGCGGCGGGAAGGCCGTCTCTGGGGGAGCCCGTCCGCTGGGGCCGTCCCGGTGTCCGTGGTCGGCTCCACCGCCCGCGACGCCCTTCCCGGGGCGGGGGTGGCCTGTCCCTCCGCCAGGGGCCCAGCCCGCGTCCTCGCCTCCGGGCCGGTGGGGTTGGTTCAGCCTCCTGTCCTGGCACCACGGCGGACACCTCGGATACCCAAGAAGGGCAGAGCGGCCCCCGGGAGACACACGTCAGCCGGGATGGGGTAGAACGTTCACTTAGCAACGTCGCCCGCCAGGCAGTGGGGATGAGCCCTGCACGTCTGGGGTGCGGAGCCCGCGGGCCCTGGCGTCGAGGGCGGCACGTGTAGCCTCTGTCTGTCCCCTGCGGCCGCAGAAGCCATCGAGGCGCTCCCGCTGGCCAACACGCCCGAGGTGTTTGGCCTCCATTCCAACGCCGAGATCGGCTACTACACGCAGGCGGCCCGCGACATGTGGGGCCACCTGCTGGAGCTGCAGCCTCAGACCGGTAAGGGCCGCGGCGGGCGGAGCCTCAAGGTGGGCGGAGCCTCAGGGGGCGGAGCCTTGGGCGGTGGAGCCCCAGGGGGTGGAGCCTTGGGCGGTGGAGCCCCAGGGGGTGGAGCCCCAGGGGCGGAGCCTCAGGGGGCGGAGCCTTGGGCGGTGGAGCCCCCCAGGGGGCGGAGCCCCGGGGGCGGAGCCTCAGGGAGCAGCTCGCTCGTGCCGCTCTGCTGAGCCGCGTGCCGCTCTCAGGGGACTCCGGCACTGGCATCAGCCGGGACGACTACATCGGCCAGGTGGCCAAGGATATCGAGAACAAGATGCCCCGCGTCTTCGACTTGGACCAGGTCCGGAAGCACCTGGGGCCGGGCATCTCGCCCACGTCCGTGGTGCTCCTGCAGGAGCTGGAGCGCTTCAACAAGCTGGTGGTGCGGATGGCCCGGTCCCTGGCCGAGCTGCAGAGGGTGAGCGAGGCCGTCCCCGCCCGGGTCCCCGCCCGGGTCTCCGCCGGGGCGCGGCGCCCGCCACCCGCGGCCCTGGCCGTCCGCCCTGAGCGCGGGGCCCTGTGCACAGGCCTTGGCTGGAGAAGTCGGGATGAGCAGCGAGCTGGACGACGTCGCCAGGTCGCTCTTCGTCGGGCAGATCCCCAACATCTGGAGGAAGCTGGCCCCCGACACCCTGAAGTCCCTCGGAAACTGGATGCTCTACTTCCTGCGGCGGTTCAGCCAGTACACGTCGTGGGTAAGCGAGGGGCAGGGTCCGTCCGCTGGCTCGAGGCGCAGCCGGGACCCCCGCGGCCACCTCCCGACCCTTCCTCCCTGCCCTCCCCCCCCGCCCCCCACAGCACAGCCGTCCCCAGCAGCAGACCGGGCGCTCCACGTGGTCTCAGCCTCTGCCAGCGTGACTGACTGTGCCTTTTTCTCTTTCCCTTTTCACTCTTAAGGCTTTCGAGCACACAACACACAGCTCCATTTATTCCTCTAAGGCTCTGTCTTGGCCACTGTCCCACCGAGGCAGCTCTAGGTCCCCCTCGTCCTTTTCAGGGGGCTCCTGTCCTCTGACGGACGCCTGGGCGGCTGCGGGCCCTGCGGCCAGCACGTCTGACGCTCACACAGCTTCCTCCGTGGGCGGTGGGACGGCCCGGTCAGGGCGTGTGGCTTTTAAATTCTGACGGCGTGGAGAGAAGTGAAACCACAGCGCATGAGGACGTTATTCCCTCGCCTTTTCCTGTTCCTTTCACTTGCACCTCTGTGTTCTGAGTATTTTGGATCTCTCCTCCCTGGCGGGTCAACAACAACATCTCATAGTTTGGACGAGCGTTCCTTTGATTATGGGGAGGCTGAGTGTATTTGACACGCTTTTCAAACACTTCACGTGTTCTTTTTTTTAATATGAATGGTCTTGTTGTATCCTTTTTCAATTAAGTTCTCCATCTTTTAAAGTTAATTTGTAAGATCTTTGCACATCCAGGAAAGTAGCCCTTGTTCTGCTAATGTTGTTGTGGCTGTTTCCCCAACTTGTCCTAAGTCTTTGGACTTTGTGGTCTTTTTGTTTTCCAAAGGAAAGTTCCACATTTTTAAGAAGTCACATAGATCCATCTTTTACGGCTTCTGGGTTTTATGTTCCTCACGCCAAGATTATGACCACATTCGCTGGAGATTTGATCTGACCCTTCTGCGGTATTTTTTCTTTTACATCTAAATCTTTGCTTCGTCTGGAATTTAGCTCGCTTTTCCCGAATAGGCTGTCACTTGCCCCAACAGCATCCTTTTGCCACTAAGATGGATTACGTCTTTTATCGCGAACTCAGCTTCCGGGCCTGGCGTTGGCTAGCAGCCCCAAGCCCCTCCCCCCGCTGCCCCCACTTTCTCTCCAGGTCACCGAGGGTGAGCCCGGCGTGATGTGGCTGTCGGGGCTGCACATCCCCGAGTCCTACCTCACGGCCCTGGTGCAGGCCACCTGTCGGAGGAACGACTGGCCGCTGGACCGCTCCACCTTGTTCACGCAAGTGACCAAGTTCCAAGATGCAGAAGAAGTGAGCGAGCGGGCCGGGCAAGGTGAGGTCGACTGCTGATGCGTTTATAGCTTTTCGTTTGGGGTCTCTCTCCCTGAGCATCCCCGATCCCCGGGGCGGGGGCGGGGGCGGGGGTGGGGCTCGTGTGGGCCCGAGTGGGTGGGCCGTGTTCAGAATCAGACTGTGACAGGTGCTCGCTGTGTCTGTCTGTGCTCTGTCCAAGACGTGGCATCACCTGGGCCAAGGTCAGGGGAGACGTGCTCCATGCCACCATGCTGGTCTGTGGGCAGTGGCTCCTGGGTCAGAGCCAGATGCCCCAGGGGACCGGAGGGCCAGGCGGTGTCCCTGGAAACCTTGCGGCCTCAGGCGTGGGACGGCCGCGGTGGCAGCCACTCGATCACACTGTGACTTCGAGTCCCTGTGACGCTGGTCACTGACCATGCAGACTGTGGCTGGAACCTGGTTCCTGGGGCCAGCGGGTCTCCGAGGGGCTGGTGGGATCGGGGCCACTGCCCCCTCTGGGCCTGTTGACTGTCCCCCTCTCTGCTCCTCTGCACGTCTGCCGTGTCCTCGGCCCCCGAGACTACGCCCTCTGCCAGGCTTTGACCGGCTCGGGGGCGGGGGATGTGGGGGTGCTGCAGAGCCCGCTGATGCTTTCATGTTTACGGGCTGGGTCCCCCAGCGGTCCACGTCTGTGCGCCTCGATGCCAGATGGCTGGGGGAGGTGGCCACCCCGTCCGTGCACTTGATCGAGCCCCCGGGGAAGGGAGGGTCAGGGGGTCTGCGGAGTGTCCCGTCTGGGGAAGGAACGCCGGTCACGCCTGTCCGTCTGTCTGTCTGCTGCGTCCATCGGACAGGCCGCCACGCGCAGTCCCTCAGGGGCCTCTCCCTGCCCCCCTAGGGTGCTTTGTGTCAGGACTGTACCTGGAGGGTGCCGACTGGGACACAGAACGAGGGTGTCTCGTCAAGAGCAAGCCCAAGGTGCTGGTGGTGGACCTGCCGATCCTGAAGATCATCCCCATCGAAGCCCACCGCCTCAAACTGCAGGTGGGGCCGCCGCGCCCTCCCCCGCCCTCCGGCTGCTCACGGACGGGGGACGGGGCGGTTCCAGGCAGTCTCGCCCTTTAACTCGGGGGGGGGGGGGGGGCTTAACCTTCGTGGGTGGGGAAGCCTGAGAGAGACACCGTGACGGCGTGCACGCACTTCTCGGGGAGGGGCACGCACGCGCACACGCGTGTGCATGCATAGACTCGGCGGGTGGCATGGATTCGGGTTTGGACGCTGTGGTCCAGGCCGACTTGAGGAGGGACCCCAGGCCTCTCATGCACTCCCGTCGGCAGTGAGTCGAGCAATAGTTGCCCCGGTGTGGATGGCAGGCCTCCTGCGTTGCCTGCCTGGGTCCACCTCCAGTGGGGTCAGCGGGCGATGGCCCCACGGGGCCACAGCCACGGCCACAGCCGCGTCCTCAGGTGCAGCCTGGCGGGGGGTGGGGGGGGGCGCTGCTCTCGGCTCACCCGACAGGCGTCCGGCCCGGGACTCCTCACGCCTTTGCTTTGCAGTACACCTTCCGCACGCCCGTCTACACCACCTCCACCAGGAGGAACGCCATGGGCGTCGGCCTGGTGTTCGAGGCCGACCTCTTCACCACGAAGCACATTTCCCACTGGGTGCTGCAAGGCGTGTGCCTCACCCTGAATTCTGACTGACCCTCCGGCCGGGGGGACCCGCGGACCACCGTCCAGTCTGCTGCCGCTTCCTGGGGCCTCTCAAGAGGCAGGAGGGGACTGAGGACGATTTTCCTGTCATTTGAAATGAGCCATTTTAATCTCTTTCCACATAAATTAACCTGAATGGGTTAAAGCTATTTTTTAAGGATTCGAAAAAAAAAAAAGTAAATCTTTCCAAAATGAGAGCATTTTACGATGTCGAGTTTTCTTGTCCTCCACAGAGGACAACAATTACGCCCAAGTGCCTAGCACGCCCCTGGCACAGCTGAGCGCCCTAGTGCAAGCGTCAAGGGCGGGACGGACGAGCGGCCTGTCGTGGCGGGCGCCGCTCTGGGGCCGGAGCTGTCGGCCGAGGCGAGGGGCCGCGGCCCCTTCCGTGGGCTGCTGCTGCCGGCCTAGAGCAGAGACGGTCACAGCCACCCGGCCCCTTCCTGAGCCCTCCGGCCTGCCAGCATGGGGGTGAGCGCCTGCCCACCCTGCCTGGGTCTGTGTGGGGTTGGGTGCGACTTACATTCCCCGGGACCGGTGGCTGCCGGGCGCCCCTCCGTTCTGCGCACCGCGGGGCCAGCCCCGCTGGAGGTGAGCAGGGGCTTTACTTGCGAGGGAGGGTCTGGGCTGAGACGCAGTAGGACACAGCGGGGCCCAGGTAGCGTCTGCCAGACCCTCGGACGCATGGAGCGTTCTGAGGGAGAGCCCTGGGCCGTGAGAGGTAACAGGGGACCCCTTTTCCTGGAAGTGAACCCCCACGTGCCAAAGGTGAGAGTGCAGTAGTTAAGGGGGGGGGGTGCTCTTCCTCTGCCCACTCTGGTCTCCCGGGCCTGCCCTCAGGTGGTTTAATAAAAGACACAAAACAGAAAGGAAGCAGGTTTAGAAAATAAAGTTTGTTGGGATCTTGAACATTTTGGATAAAACCAACAAAAAATAGGAACACACATTCCGGTTGTGGTGACACGAGGCGTAACGTCATCTTATTTAGTTCCTGTGGCATACACGTACAGCCGGCTGGCTGGGGTGCCTCCCGGGGGGAGGCAGGTCGGGAGGTCGCGGGGTGTCCGGGCGGAACGGGGGCTGCTCCCCGCGGGCCGCCCTGCAACCGGAGGGCCGGGGGCGAGGCGGGTGCGCGCGGCTCCGGCGTCGTGACTCGGCGTGTGGCTATGTGAGTGCGCCGCCACCGGTGCTGGGCGAGCACGCCCACGGGCGGCGTGGGGTCGGAAGCAAGCCATTCGGCACAGGCGTCGGGCCACGCGGCCGCGCGGCCGCGGGGGTGTCAGAGAGAGAGCGCTAGTGGAGCAGGAGGAGGGGTACCTGTGGACGGGTCCGAACAGAATTTGGCATGCGTGACAACTAAAAAAAAAAAAAAAAAAAAAAGGTGTGGCCGGTTCGCGGCGGCGGGCACAGTGCGTGGGCGGCGGGCGGGCGCCCGCGGGCGTCACACAGTTCTGTCCGTCCCTGAGTGCTTCCGGACGACCTTGCCGGCGCTCACCTGGTCCACCGCCAGCGTCTCCACGGCGCCCCCGCGCGGGACGCAGCGCGCCACGTCCACGCGCGCCTGGGGCGGCCGGTCGCGGGCCGGGCTGCGCGGCTCGCGGGCTCCGCGGTCGGTCGCGATGGGCGGGATGACCAGCGGCCGCTCCTTGATGACGTGCGCCTCGGCCGACTCCCTGGCCAGCAGGAACGGGGTGGGGTCGGGCATGGCGTCCACCGGCTCCCGCAGCAGCAGTTTGCGGCTCTCGGCCCCGAACCTGTAGACCTCTTCGAATTCGGGGTGCAGCGGGGCGGACAGGCTCTTCTTCATGCGGCGGCGGGGCGTCTCGGGCAGCTTGTCCCTGGGCGGGGCGGGCTTGTAGCCGGCCAGCACGGGGCTGCCGGCCGGGCTGCCGTCCGAGGTCCCGCTGGAGCTGAGCAGCTTCCTCTTGGCGGCGTGCAGCTGGGACGTCAGGTAGGCGATGGTGCCTGCGCGCTGCTCCAGCTCGCTGGACAGCAGGCTCAGCTTGTGGCTCTTGACCTTGAGCTCGTCCAGGTACTTCCTCTCCCGCTCCTTGACGGTGCTCTCCAGCACGGCGATGGCCGCGTTCTTCTGCTCCAGCTCCTGCAGCAGCGCCCGGTTCTCCTCCTCCGTGGCCTTCAGCTGGGCTTCCAGCTCCTCACAGCGCCTCTTGAGTTCGCTGCTTCTCGAAGACCCGTCCCCTGGGAGAAGGAGGGGGGAGCAGGTGAGGGGCCCACGGGGGGGGGGCAGGGAGAACGGGGGTGGGGGGTGGGGGGGTGGGACCCCGCCTCCGGGGCCTCTCCCCTCGGTGCAGGCCGGCCCTCAGCTCTCTCTGGTTCACTGCATAAAAGAACGTCTCCAAACTTAAAAACTGCCGAAGCTAAAACGGGCGATTTCAGAGGTTCGACCTCACCGGCTACTTAGGATTGAACTGTTAGCAGCTTGTCTGCTCAGGTGACGTTTATCAAACGCCGGCTCCGTCCAGGGCCCTGGCGTGGAAGACGAGTGTCACAACTCCCCAGCCAGCAACGCGCCAAGGCTCTGAAGGAGCAGGGGAGATGGGATGGCGGGCTGTCCCCGCTCCTCCGACACAGTCCCCTCTCGTCTGTCAGCGCGGGGCACCCGTGCTTTCACACGGGCCAGGGCCCAGCACAGCCCTCGGCCCGCCCTGCCCGCCGCCTGCCCCCGCGGGCCCTCAGCCCCGCGCAGGGCTGCGGGACCTACCAGGGCAGCGGCGTGCGTCCCTGGTGACGGGAGGCCGGGCGGCCAGGTGGGCACCCGTGCGTGGGCAGCACTTAGACGAGGGCCCGGGGTCAGGGATGGTGACGCGCTGCCAGCCTCAGGGCGGAGAGGCGGCCGGAACCCAGGGCTATGGACCGGAGTTCGCTGGGCCGGAGGTTCGGGGCCCCTGGGGCTGCGCGTGGCCCGACCCCACCCCCCCAGACACTAGCGCTGCTCTCCACTGGTTCTCCTCGCTTCTGGGGTAACCACTCCGCCACCGCTGCACACAGCCCTTCTAGACGTTTCCGTGTCCCCCGTGAGAGCTGCAGGGATGCTGGCTGTGGCGGCAGCGGCTCTGTGTCGCCTGAGGCACTATTCCCCAAGCCCCCCGGAGCAGCCAGCCACGGGGGCACTTCATGCAGGTTCCCAGGTCCTCCCTCCGCCCCCCGACGGTGGAGTCAAAGCTCCAGGTCAGGAATCGGGGCGCCCGTCCCCCACCTGGGCGCCCGAGTTCTTTGTATGCCACTGGACGGCCGTGACCACCTCGGGGGAGGGCGGACGCTCCGCCAGCACCACCTGCTTTCACACTGTCACCACGACACCCCTGCCAGTGGCTGGCGCGGCCCCTGCACTGAGGAGGATGGCCTTGGGGCTCAGGGCTGACGCAGACTAGCCTCGGCCCAGCGGGGACAGGAAGTGAGGACGCCCTGATTTCTGTGACATGGATTTCTGGGCTCTCTGACTGCTGTGACCTGTTCTCCCGAGTCCCTGGGGGCCTGGCGTCTGGCCTAGGGGCTGTGGGCGTTGGGTCCCCTGAGGGTGGGCCCCTGAAATGCACTTAGGAGACCGTGACGTGGGTGACACAGCGGGAACCTCAGTGCCTGGCAGTGCACGGAGCCCTGTGGGACGACAGGGGACGGGGCACCCTTGCGAGTGCTGACTGCCAGGCGAGGCCTCCCTGCGAGAAGCCGCCTCCCTCAGAGGCGGGCCCGGCGCGTCCTGACCCCGTTGGGGAGCAGGCTCTTTGCGACCGGCCCCAGACGCCCTGCAGCTGTCCCTCTGCTCTGCCGCCCGGCTGATCCCTGGGGGGCCCTGCGGATTCTGGGCGGGGTGGGGTGTTCCTGGGACTAGAGTCCTGAGGAAGCCGCTCAGTGGCCCTCGGGGAGCCACCCGGTGACCTGATGGCTCGGCCCACATTCGGCGAGCAGCTGCCTGTACTGTCCCCGTGCTGCGCAGGAGGGACGCAGGAGGTGTCCCTCTTTCTTTCTGTGCTAAATCACACTATTTTCTGAGCACAGAAGGGGCGCGTGCTCGCCATAGGAAACGCGGCATCGGGGAAGCACGAAGGGGCACTCCACACACGTGTGTCCGCTGGAAGCACACGCGCTGGCCGCCCCGCCGGCCGCGGCCCTGGCCCCATGCGCCGCCCCCCACGGCCCATGCGTTCGCCCCTGCGTGGCCGACCGGCCAGCGTGCTGCTGACACGCGCACACGGCAGGAAGCCCGTCGCCGCGGACTTCTGGGCGGGGGGAGCGCTCACCGGTCTGTTCCGAACTTCTGAGGGTCAGCTCGTACGTCAGATCTGAAACGGAAACCACAGACGTTAATCCCGTGGGTCCCGGTGCCCTTCAAAAGCCCCATCGGCTCTGAGGACGCGGGGTGATGGCTACACTCAGGCCGAGGGTCCGGCCCAGACAGAGCAGGTCAGAGGCTCACGTGAGAGCAGCAGCAGCTGAGTGGCCGCTGACCTTGCTAGGGTTTGGGGGGGGGGGCTCCTTTTCCCCAAAACATATCCCGACACCCACAGCTGGCAAGCAGCCTGCTTCTGTGTTTGGTCGTCGGTTCCAAACTGCACTGTCAATTCGGACGACTGCATTTTGATCGTTAAGGCCTCGGCATGCCAAGAAATGGCTTCACGGCTTTCTGGCGGGGGCGCGTCCATGGGGCAGCGGGGACGAGGGGCGCGTTCTCACAGCCCGCGGCGTGACCGCCCCCCCCCCGCCCCGGCCCCCCGCCCCGTGGGCCCCGGCACCTGTGCAGTGCTGCTGCAGGCGCCGGATCTCGGCGTGCAGGCCCCGGAGGGTGCTGGCGTGCTCCCGCTGCAGGAACTGGAGGTTCTTCTGCGCGCTCTGCAGCTGGTTCTCCAGGTTTGTGGCTGCCATGGTGACATCCAGATGGCCTGCGGGAAACACAGACCCTGGTCGCTGCGCCTGTGACGACCGTCGCGGGGTGGAAGGGGATGCTGCCTGCTCACGGGACTCCTTGCTTTGTGGGGCTGTGGGCGGCACATCAGCCCTGGGGCTCCCCGGTCCCCAATCCTGGCCCCTCCACGGGCCACCTATCTCCAACAGGCCGTGACGGGAAACCCGAGTGCCGGGCACATGGGGAGACCGTGCCCTCGAGACAGTGTCTACACCTGGCCCAGGGAGGGGCTGGGGGGAGAGGTGGGCAGGACTCAGGGAAGCCCCCCAGTCCTTCTTGGGAACCTCCTGAGGACCGTCTCACAGGGCCACACGGTGGCTGCAGGAGCCGGGAGCCCGTCCCCGAGCCACCCCTCCCCCGCTGCGGCCTCGGTGGCTTCTGTCATCAGCTGTTCAGCCGAGCCCCAGATCCACTGCCTTTACCGTAACTGGAGACGTGCGGTGAGGCCGCGGGCCTTTCTGGAAGAGCCCCGCAGTAACCCGAGACGCCCCGAATCACTGCTGGCCCCGAGGGCCAGGGCGAGCGGGGGCTGTGGGTCTGGACATGATTCCCTAAGTGCAGACCCTCGGCGCACTGTCCCTGCGTGTCTCCCGCAGACCCCCGCCCCAGGGAACGCCCCTCCTCAGGGCTGCCAGGCCGTGGCACGCCTGTCTGCGGGACAGCTGCGGACGACACTCCCCGGCACTGTCCCCCCACGGGGGGGTGGACACTGGGCGCTCTGTTACCCGTGAGACCAGAGACGCAGCCACAGCCCAGCCCCGGAGCCCATGACAGGTCACAGCTGGAGCTCAGGACACACACCTGCCCTCCCACAGACAGCGTCCACCGTCGCCTCAGGCCACAGGCTCCGGGGGCAGGGAGGAAGTGCAGGGGGAAATGGCACAGCAGACGTGGCCTGCCCGTTATTCTCCCCAAAGCACTTCAGAAGCAGCGGGAAGGACATCTCAACGCCGGACAGGTGACCTTCACTGGTCCTGCAGCTCTGGGCAGCACCCCAGGCGGAGAGCAGGGCGGGGGGCCGGCCGCGCTGCCCCTGGCCGACCAGATAACTGTGAACTCACGATGGCTCCCAGCGACGCTGAGAAATAAAACTGGATTGCCTCGAGACAGGACGTCACAACAGAGGCGCCCACGACCGATGGGACGAGCCTGTGTGACAAAGCGCGGGGCCTGGTCAGCTGTGCTCTGCGCCTGTCGCCCGCCCTCACTGGCTCACAGCCGGCCGAGGTGGGCGATGCCTCCGCTCGGGCAGGACGCGTCGCTCGTCTGGAGGGGTGGCCTCGTTGTCCACACCGGCCCTTTCAGGGAAAGCTGTGACACTCCTCTGTGTCTCTGAGTCCCATTTCTTCCTCCAGATGACCTACATCTCCCAGCTGCGTGTCCTTGGCCGAAACAGGGCGTTCCTGTGCCTCTGTCAGGTCGGCTTGCTGGGAGGATGGAGTCTCAGTCGTTACCTGCCCCCCATAGCTGAGGATGAGTGGCTACCATGTCACCTTTTTCTGAGCAGCTGCAGCTCTCAGTCCTCAGGAAATCATGGTCTCATGGAGGCTATGAGCTCACGGGAAAATGACTTCGTGGCCCGGAGACCACTTGGAGGTGTGACGTGTGTCCTGGGGCCTGAGAGGACCGGTCCTGTGCGTGCACACGCAACACCTGAGGGCGCCCCGTGCAAGCGAGTGCGGACAAGGCGGGAGTGCGGACAAGGCGGGAGAACGCCAGTGACATGTCGCAGGCTCGGAAACCCTCGTTCCCCGGCTCTCGGGAGCTCCAGACGGAGCCACCGAAGCCCGTGACGCTGTCCCCGCTCCCCGTCTTCCCGAGACGGCCGCCCGTGACAGTGGGAAGCTTCTCGGCATGTTATGTCTGTCCCTATGACCGCAAATCGATGATTGCAGACTGAGCACAATTCAAAGTCGCCGACTCCCTGAGGCAGTCACAGAGGGATTACTGACTTAAATCACAAGTGTGTTAAAATGAATTTCAGTACCACACTGGCTGGAACGGGGTGCCCGCCCCGTGGAGGTGACAGAGCGTGGGGCCCGCCTCCTTTCGCACCATCAGTGCGTAGAGACGCTTGTGAAGTTTGAGCGCGTCGCATTCGCACTGGGGGAGGCCGGCCTGTGATCAGGCAGGAAGCCCGTGAGCCCAGGCCCCGCAGCCCTGAAGCTGCCACACGCACGCTCGGCAGACTGGCCCACGGCTGACCGAGCTGACAGCGGGGCCAGCACCGTGCAGTGCAGGGGCTTGGGGAACGGCGGGGAGTGAGCCTGGAGTGTGTGCGGAGCTGGGGACCGACTCGCATAGGTGCCATCGGAGGCGGCGACGGCCTGGGAGCGCACACCCTCGCCCGGTCTGGGGCCAGCGCCTCCGGGTGGAAGGGACCTTCTGCCGGGGCCTGAGGTGAGCAGGAGGCGGCCCGAGAGCCGCGCCCTGGGCAGAAGTGCCCGTGACCAGCCGCAGGAGCTGGCATACAGTAAGTGCTCAATAAGCTACGTTATTTTAGGTAAACACTGGTCGAGAGTCATGTGACATACATCCGCGTTGCTGGCTCCGTCCTACACGACATTCCCGATCGTCGCCTGAGTGTGGAGACGGACACTCCCGTCGGCCCCCGAGAGGGAGACGTAGAGGCAAACCGAAGCATCTTCCGCGGCCTGTGTCTTCCATTGTCGCTGGAGAGGGGCCAGCCGGGGAAGCGAGGCGGAGCGAGGCGCCCACAGGGACGGTAAAACCTACTTCTCCCCCTGAAACAACCCATAGTGCTTTACGAGAAGCTAAAAAGGTCCAAGGCTAATTAGGCCGTCAGCTCGCCATCTAAAATTACGGGCTTTTAGGAGAAAGGGCATTTACCGTCTCTGCAAACGGACACTGACGTTATGCCGCACTCACAGCTCTCCGGGGTAAAGAACCCGCTTAAAGCTGCAGGACCCCACCATTTCTGTGTGTACGTGTGCTGAAGAAACTCAGCCGGCGAGGTCCCTGAGCACCGCCGCGAGTCGGGGCGCCGGGAACAAGGATGTCACTTCTAGAAAGCGGAAGCGTCTGGCAATCATTTGGTGGGAAGAGGCCCACCATTACATCTATACAAGGAGATGAAAAATCTAGAAGGCATACAACAGAGTGTTACAAGCCTTGATCTTAGATGGGGCGGGGTGGGCAATGTCTTTACTTTTGAAAGATTCTATTTCGGGACGGCCTAAAGCTTTGATGCACGCACATTGATAGTCAGAAAAAAATTATGAAGCAGTGTCTCTTTAAAAAGAGCATCACTGACTCACCGCTAGCAAAGCTGCATCATGGTTTAATTATACCGTGCCAGGGCAGCTCGGGTGGCTAGGGTCGTGACTGGTTTACCAGAACCAAGAATTATGATGGGAAGGCAGTTTTTACCAGAGCCACAATTGAGCGTCCCCGCGACATACAGAAACTCACCACGGTGACACGCGCGTGCCTCCCGACCCACACGCGTCACGCGTTCCGTCACTCTCTGACACTGTCCGTCACAACACACAGACGCCGACAGCCGTCTCCCTCGCCAGGGACGTGCGGGCTCAGGTCGGGGGTGTAACAGGCGCGGCTGGGGAGCGTGAGGCTGGACACGGGCACACACGGGCACACACGCGTGGCTGTGTGGAGCCGGCGGGCCTGGGGGCCTGCGTGATGGTGTCACTACCTGTGCGTCTCCGGTCTGCCTGGCTTCTACCTCCAAACCACGTCAGGAGTCTGCGCCGGTCGGGGCTCGGCCCCTCTGTGCAAGCTTCCCTGGGAGCGGGCCTGTGTTTTGGGCTGTCTACATGTGTCCCCAAGTGGGCTGCGCAGGTCCAGGAGGGCAACGCACGCGCTCCGTGGCCTGCAGTCACGTGGTGCCTTCCGCCAGGGCCCCCGGCCGCCCGGAAAGCTGGGGGACTGAACAAGCTCACACCCTGTGGCGTGACCCACCCCCATGGCAGGAGGCCGGGGCACCAGCACCCCACCTCCCGCCCAGGGGGGCTCTGCAGTCCAGGCGTGACGCCAGGGCAGTCAGCTCAGCCCTCTCTGTACTGCAGAGAGCGTCTCAGAGTGGCTTCCAGAAGGGGAGGCGGACTGTGGCGGCTCTGCCCAGCCCTTCCCGCCCTCCCTGCGTCCTCCTGCCACCCGCAGGATGACTGCCCCCCAGGGATCACCCCAACAGCCACGTTTCATAAGCCAGAGCGGAAAGCATGGACGACGACACAGAGATGCCGTTTTTGTCAACTTCTGACAAGCTTGTCACTTAGCAGGATGATCCTGAGCCAACACTGTATAAAGGACGGAGCGACCTCACGGCTCACCACTCGGACCGTCCTACCTAGTGACGTCGTCCTCTCCTTCGGAGCAGGTCGCGTCTCATTAGTGTTTCTTTCCGTCTCTACATCGAACTGGGACTGTCTACTGGTCGATAACTAAAGATGACGTGACCCAGACGCCAAACGGCCTTTTCACTCATCAAGCGGCAGATAAATCTCAGTGCGTGATGAGCACCATCTAGGCTGAAAAAACGTGCTCACCTGCTTTAAAACTCTCTCTCTCTGGTCTGCCAAGCGGCTGGACCATTGCAACTGATTTACCCGATAGAGCTTATTTTATCCATTTTGTGGGCCTAATCATATTATAAATTTTAAGGGAAAAAAAATGGTATGATTAGCTGAAGTTCTATTCATTTTAACTTGGCCATACTTTATTGCTTAGAAGGAAGTAAAACGGGCAGTTGTTTCACCAGTACTAACAGCAGACACTGAGCTAACCTTTCCTGCGTGCTTCGAGACGGCCGTCGAAGCGCTCTGCCCGGCCCCGGCCGCGCTGTCCGGGATGGCGTCACCGTCGTTTGGCTAGACAAGCAAGCAAGACCGTGTCGCCGCCTCTGACCCCTGCTCGTCCACAAAATGGTTATGTCAGGAGAGTTTAAACAGGGAGGACATGCGAGATCTTTCAAATTATTAAAACAGCCTGTCGATAGTTAATTCAGTGAGTAAAGTTGCGATGGCTGGACCCTTAATATTCATAATTATGTATTCCCCGGTGATCACTAATCCAGTATCTGCTTTTATTGGACGTTTATTTCTAAGGAATAACAGTCTGAATACCAATATTTTTAAAAGAACATAAACCTATTCTTGGAAAGAGGCCTTTACCTAGATGTTCATTTCCTGTAACTCTGATGGCTTCGGCACGTCCCCTGGAGGCTGCTCGGCCCTTTCATTCTCCGCGTCGTGGCCTTACGGATCCGACGCAGATGGTTCCCTCGTCTACGGGTTTCCTTCCCGCGAGCTTCCTGAGCTGTGCAGGACAGGTCAGGCGCATTTTACTGGCGTTTCCGGCTGGCGCCCACGAAGTTCTGTCCGCTCACAATGATTCTTTATTATGTCAGGGAATGCGGGAGTTCCCGGAACCCCATATTCCAGGTCTTCGGGAAAGCTCCCCACCACACACGGACCCGTTCGGGTCTGTTGTTTCAAAAGGACGAGTGACACCGAGATCCAGACGGAGCTGCTGCGTGCGGGAACGAGGCAAGGCACGCAGATGCCGTGCGTGTCGCTGTCGAGAGCCCGCCCCGGCGACCGGATGTGGGTGTTAGAGAAACGAGCCACGAATACGTGAGCCCGGTGGGAGGACGCGGGAACGAGCCACGCAAAGTACGGTGAGAGACGGGATGAACGCCGTCCACCGATCCCCCGTCAGCTGTGGGGCAGGAACTGGGCGATGGGAACAGCCGTATTTTCTTCTTGGGATTTTTCCAAGACTGGAATGCAACTCGGCCTTCACTTTCTGACTAACTTCCCCTGGTGAGAGGTCGCTGTTTTTATCTGCGCTTCAGTCCCGTTTTCCATGGGCACACTACCTTTGTCTTGCTCTCCTCTTACGTGACCTCAGCCTCTCACGATGGCATTAATTACAGTCCTTGGTGCGTGACACCCTCAGGGCCCACTTTTATTTAGATGCGCTGAATAACAAGCATCCAATGTGGGCACCGCAGCGATCTGGCTTAGGGGGCCCGCATTTTCCATTTGAAGTCCCAGATTCTTAGGGTGGGTGTTCCAGCCACGGCATCTGGGCAAGACAAGACTCAAAAGCAGTTTTTAATCGTGAAGAGCTGGATATTATTCATAAAAGTCATTAATTATGCCTGTGATTACCAGATGTCTGTGCCAAGGCTCCTAGATGATCAAGTTTTGAAGCAATCGTGCAAGATAGGTATGGTTATGCCCATTTTTTAAAGAACTAGAAGCTCAGAGGAGGAAGACACCTGCCTAAGTTTAGAAGCGCCAAAAGCAGGCGCTGAACGCCCGTCTCCTGCCGAGGACCTCCGCGCCCACCCCGAAGGGCTTGTCCGGGTTCGCAGCCTGCGGTGTCTGCAGCCAGAAGGGCTCACGGCAGCTCTGGGAGGTGCCAGTTCAGGTGGTTCACTGTGCTCTGGAACGTTCCATCTCTGCGTGGCCCGTACAGAACAGAGCAGCAACGCCGCTGCCGACAGTGACGACGGCCGCCGTTTACCCAGCGTACGGCGTGCCAGGTGCTACGCCGGGGGCTCTCCCAGCCTTATCCAGTCTGCACATCGGCTCGAAGGGGCGGACATTGTCTCCTCAACACGACACACTGGGAAACTGAGGCACAGAGGGCTTAGAGCGTTGGCCCTGTTGAGATCACACACAACCCTGTCTTCCTGGGGCCCTGTAGCTCCCTCTTCCCTTTGCTTTCCGAGGGAGACACTGTGCTAACACGGCCTACACGTCTCATCAGGGACGTCCACGCTTTGGCTCAGGCTTCTAGCTGAATCTTGAGGCATCCAGGGACAAGACCCTACCGAGGTACGGCCTTCTCTGTCGGATGCCGTCCAGTTGGAAGGGGACCATACAGACGAGCCGCATTCGCATGAGTGACCGCAGGACAGCGGGGCTGGGATTAACCCTCAGGCTCCGGGTCCAGCGTCGGGCAAGTCACGCATCCCTCACTCCCCGTGCCTCGCTCTCTCGGTCCGTAAAACGGGACAACTGTGCCTGCTTTGCGAGGGCTGCAACGAAGACTGGACACGAGTTTACCCCACGGAACTTATTTCGACGATGGAATATTCTATTCTCCTATTAATGAAGCAGCCACTCGCCACACTGAGCACTTGAAATGTAGCTGGTGTGTCTGAGAAACCACATTCTTCATTTTATTTAATTTGAATCGATTGAAATTTAAACGGCCCCGCGTGGGCGAGGGGCCACCACGCCGGGCAGCACGGGTGTGAAGCCTCGAGAACTGTGCCGAGAACCGTGTTTGCTGCTGTTACTACGGTTCCTATGTGGAGTCCCCCAAACATGTCTCCTCGGCTCCCGGATGCGCCGCCCCGGAGTCTGCTGTGGCCCGTTCTCACGCCGCACCCCAGGAATAACGTAGCGGTTTTATCCTACCCGCCAGCGTCACACCGTCCTGTGTCACGCCTTCCCAGCAGGCACCGCTATCTGAAATGAGCGCCCGAGCCCCTCCGACCTCGCCAGCACGCCATCGCCACGAGCACAGGACTTTTCTGTCCTGGCTGCTGAGAGCCTGGGAACCACTCGTGTCGCCGTGAGAACGAGCCGGGGGCGGAGCTCGGCGTCAGCGTGGGCCGTGTCTCGCCTCCTGCTGTTTGCAAGGCCTGTGACGGGCAGGGCGACCGCGTCCCTTTAAACGTGCGCCTGGAGTGCAAGGACCAGGCCGGCATATGCTGGACGGGCTGCAGACGCAGCCCTGCGCCCGGAGCCCGTCCCCCACCGGAGCCGCGCACGCCCGGCGGGCAGGGGCCACGTCCCCATCGTTTTAGCACTCAGGTGGCACTCAAGACTTCAGGCTGCCCCCGCATGGCAGCACGTTACCGTGCCAGGTGAAGCTGGGTTGTCACCGGGAGGCGCCTACATTCACTCACAGGTGTGAGAAGCCTGGTTCACACTCAGGTTCCACGGTCCACGACATCACGTCCACCTTCCTGCACGGATGACACCGGCCTTCGCGGCGAACCACCTCCAACGTCACTCAGTTTTCCTCCAAGGCCCGGGGACGGGCGACCTGCTCTCGACCCGAGTGCCAGACGGTGACGACGCCCCGCAGGCAAGCCCTGGCGGCTCCCGGGGACCCCTGGGAGCGCACTGTCCTCTAACCGCAGCCCGCGGGCCGGCGGCATTCAACGGGGCCTTCTAGAATGTCGACGGTCGCCCCACACTGCTCTGAGCGCCACCCTACGAGAACGGGTGAGACACGAGGGCACCTCCCAGCCGCGCTGACCCCGACTGTCTCCAAGGAGGTCTCGCCTCTGGCTTTAGCCTGACTTAGATTTTTATTCTGTCTCCCCCTTAAGACCGGCCTTCGCCCTCAAACCATCGGGGTTGGCTGTGCTCGCCTCTGGACCGGGGCCTCACGCCACCGCCTTCCCATGCCGACAAACCTCGTTCGGTCAAACACGGACGACCTGACCGCTTTCTGGATGGGGACGAATCCCTCACTTGAAACCCACCGCACAGAGCAGAGGCCAAGGAGGATCACGCGTCCCCTCCCCTGGCCCAGTGCCGTCGCCCACGTCGGTGAGCCCTTGGCTTCCACCCGAGCCGTCAGGGCTGGCCACCAGGACTGAACCAAAGGTCAAGAGCCTTCACTACTGGACACGAAGACCGGCCCCGCCTTGAAGGCGATGGGCCGTCCCTAAAAGCCCTACGTTCTTGTCTGCGGGGACATAAAAGTGAAAAACGAAACAACAAACCTTTATTTTCTTATCAATGTCCAAGACTAATGTTTCTAAAAACTGGATCTGCCACATGCCACAAGCCACTGAGAAAGGAACGACAGCAGGGCCTGTCCCCGGAGTTGGCACGTGGGATGCTTTGACAGAGGCGTTCGGGGCATGGCATGTGTCTCACCTCCCGCACCGGTTCGGTACGTCGTTAGAGAATCAGGTTAGAAAGTAACAGACAAATGGGGCCATCCCTGGATGGTCATGCACGACAGTGATGGAACTGTAACTGGAGGAACCGGTGTTTCTATGCCCACGTTACACCAAAGCTGGCCCTCTCACAGCACGGCACTCGTCTGTAGGTAAATGTGCAACTTCAAGGAAAGCGGTATTTCAATACCACTGAGAATTATAATTTCTACGTAGCAGCGATACATAAGCACTGTTATATAAGAAAACGGGCTTAAAAGAACGCCTTAGAAACCCTCTTGCCTATACAGTGAGAGAGAAGGCCTCGGAGTACATTTAAAATAGATTAGGAAGGAAATGCGAAGAGTATAAGGTAACAAAACTTCTAAAAATCTAAATTTAATATCTTCAGTGTTTCCAAAGAGGCAACGAAGAGAAGAATGACAGCAGTGGAGTATTTTATATGCCTCCGATCCCATTTATTACAAGTGTCCTTCCATCTTTTTTCTCCTTTGTCGTCAGCTCGATCTTAGCCTGCTCTCCAGTGTTGAGACGTGCTTAAAGATATCAACTCCCGTTCTCTGATCAACAAAGAAGTCTTTTAAGACATCTGTGCCTTCAGAGATTGTGGCGCAGCAAAACGTGACCTTTAACCTCTAAAAAGGCTGCTTTCTAACTGGCTGCCTTACTTGAAAAATTGTCCTGGTCCTAACAGTAACAGTAGCATCTGTGTGTATGTGTGTGTGTGTTTTTCCTGAAGGAGCAAATACTTATGAGAACTTGATATTTTTTCCCTTCATGCGTAAAGTATAAAAAAATAATGAGTTTCTTGTTCAAACTAAATCTGAGAGTCTTTGTCTAATTTAAAGGATCACACCCAAATTTGGGTCGTGGGCAACTGGCACAAAAGCCTGAGACCAACTCATCTGCTGAAGAACAAAAGAGAGGAAGTATTTTTAAAAGGGTTTTTAAAAAACTCAAGAACACGTATTCAGAATTGTTCTCTCTCTAACTTCTTTCGAAATGGGGGAGGTCAGATGCTGTTTAACTCGGCGGGCCTCGTGACCATTACACCCCACTTCAGAGAGCAGTTCCGGGGTGCTCTGGCGCTCACAGGACACTCTGCGGGGCTTCTCGGGCACGGATGGGGTCCTAACCCCACTGCCCCGCTCACTGCGTGTGTTGGTGATTGGCAGTCAGTATCCTAACCAGTGTCGTGACGGATGCAGGCAGCATCATCGCTGATGGAGTACCATGCCCAAGCCTGGCTTAGCACAAACAGGACACATCTTTTTCTTCTCCAAACACAAGGCTCCAACTCATTTATCTTTTCAATGCATCGTAATTCTGCTTCTCCCCATCTCTGTTTTTCCTTCAGCTGCCAACATATATTTAAACACAATGCAGACGTGCTGGAAAGAAGTCCAATGTCACTTACTGTAGGTGGATATGACTGGACTCTTTGCTGTGAAATTTGAGTCATGTTTGAATAATGGAATAAACAGAAACGAAAATGCAGAGCAAGCACGAGCAGCAGCTCTCAGCCTGTATCTGTTAAGAAATCACTTCAGCTAAGAAAAAAGTCTATTCGTCTTCACAACCTGCTGAATATCAAAAGAATGACAGACATCATCCCATTTTTAAAGAGCTTTTTAAAAAAAAACCTGTTTGCCTTCATCGCAAAGGGTACTTTTCCTCTTGATTAAACGTTTATTATAGAAAATAGAAGTCTCATTAAAAAAAGAGTCTTTTCAAACAAAACGTTGAATGAGAGCGCTTTATTACTGTGAGGGCCCGTACAAAGTAGGGTGAGAAAACCCCGATTAACGGGCTGACCTCTGCCTTAGTGAAAACCTTTCCCGGCTTCACGCTGGAGCCTGGGGATGTCATTATGCCCACGACCTAGAAGCCGGCGTAAGAAAAGAAAAAAAACCCAATGCCCTCTAACGCAGTTCCACTGGCGCCCTGAGGCCGTCCCTCCCCCCCCCAGAAGGCTTCAGCCACAGCCGGGTGTTGCCACCCGGTCACCATTGGTCACCATGCCTGCCCATCGGGGAACCGGCTTATCCGGAAACTCCAAAGAGAAAGAGAAGCCCCTTCTTCCCACGGTGGAAGGTTCTCATCAAAAGCAACTTTTGGTTTTCTGTCAAAGGGAAATCTGTCTTCCTATAAGCTCTACTCATCCGCTTCTGTGCTCGGAAATTACTCTAAATCCGTAAAAACCTTTGCTACATCATGTCAGACGCTAAGTATCTGCGGACAATTAGGGCACATTTGCTTCCCTGCTCAAACCTTTCTGCGGATTTTAACAATAAAGCTAGACACGTGAAAACTGGTATCATTACCAGCACCTACCTAACCGGTCCGGGCCGTGCCAATCTGAGCCCAGTGTGTGAAACACACAAACGCAGCTGGTGGCTGCACTTTGTGAATGTTCAATGCAGCAGATGAAAATCAACCTTAGCTAATAAACGCGTGTACCCCTACGTACTAGGCATTTTTTTATGGCTGACCTTGTCCCAGATTGGAGAAAAAAGGCCCGTGTATTTTCTTGCCAGAAATATAAGTAAATGCTTTATGATATAAAAACAAGTATTTCTTAAAAGCATCAAGTTATGAACATTGGTATTGTTGCAATTAAGTAATGAAGATGAATTTACCTAATGGATAACTGGAGTTAAGACTCCAAATAATCTATTATTATAAAAAGGATTCACTTGTTTTTTTAAAAATAAAAACATCTGATTTCCAAGCAACCTGTTTGTTAGATTGATGTATGTGTCACAGTAAAAATCTGATACAAATTGTTCTGTACTTTAGAGTTTAAACACACCTAAACTTAATTTACTGAGTGTAACATAATGCATAGAAATAATAAAAACTATTTTAAGGTTTTCAGTAGTATGTATGTATACGTGATCACATACACATATAATACATAGACATCACAAGCCTTAAAATCTTCTTTCAAAAAATATTTCACGGAAGATGAACATTCAGCCAAAAGAAATACATCAATTCAAAACATCTTTGGAGTTAAAAATCACTTTAAATGTTAGCACCTTTTTCCTTAAATTCAACAGCAAGAAAATGCAGGCCAATTCTTGACTGTGCAAAAAGAAAAAAAAATCATTTAATAAAACAACAGCAATGCTTTTAAATAAATTTCAAACTTAAAAGTCTTTTAAAAACGGCAATTCTAGCTTTAACACTCTTACAAGTAAATTTCTGGAAATGTATAACATTCAAGGATTACAGCCTGGTAGCTTGGATTTTGTCATAAAACCGATTACTGCAACCTAAATTACAGAGCATGATATTTCCTCTCAGGCCACCTCGTTTTCGTGATCAAAATAGATCATACTGCTAAATAAATGTCAAAGCTTGAAATTAGACAATACAGGTCAGCATGAAAACGTGTTAGATAAACTAGAGTAGCAACTCACTGTAGCTGACGGCAGCTCTTAGCCAAGCCTGGAGCTCTGTGCCTATGTGCATTATGCTCAATTTCATGAATCACAAGCAAATTGTCATTTAGGGTAAACAGAAGCCCCCATCAAAGCTTTAGGAAAGGGCTGTTAAGTACTTACGTAAAGGGTTATCAGGCCGGAGACAATGCAACTTATCAGGGACGGTCTCTAACATCCAAAGGGTGGAAAAACGCATTTAAAAAGGCGATGTGGATTGAGACGGCCTCCTCCCCACAGCATCCCAGACAAAGCAGGGCCAGGCCCTAGGGCGCTCCTGGTGCACCTGCAATGCGGATCCCTCATCCTACAATCCCACCCCGGGGCTGGCCTCTCCTGCCCCCTCAGATTGGCTTGGGTGCGCGGTGCGGACCGCCCGCAGCCTGGACCGGAGCCCTGGCAAACGGCAGCCCCCTCCGCATAACGGGCTGGAGGACCCTGCGGGCAGCCGGCGCGAGGGTCGCCGCGCCTCACTTTTGCTCTCCTTTCCCGCACTTTAGTTTTCCCCGCGAGTTTCCGCAAAGGGCACACGCTTCCCCACCCACGAACCTCTGGGGGTGGGATGCGGGGATAACCCCCTCTCCTGCAGTGAGGGCTTTAAAGATCATCGAAAGGCATTCCAGTCCCGACAGGTGCTCCCGCCGCCCACGGAGCCTCCCCCCAGGTCCCGCCAGGTGAGCGGGGCAGGACGCGGTCGCAGCTCGGGCCCCGCCTCACCTGCGGGCGCGGCCGTGGCGGTCTTTCAGGCGGCTCCCCCCCTCGGCGCAGCGCTCCCGGCGGGCGGCGGCGGGGGCCGGCGGCCCATGGGCGGGGCGGGGCGGCGGGCGGGGCTGGCGCGGGCTCCGGCCCTGCCCCGGCCCGGCCGCCGAGGGAGGTCAGTGGGCGCCGCCCGCCCGGCGCATCTCGCCGGCGCCCCCCCACCCCGAGCGCTCGCCGCGGTGCACGCCGGGAGCGGGGGCGGCGGCGGCGGCGGCGGGGCCGGGCCGCGCTGACCCGGCGGACCGCCGAGGCGCCGGCGCGGCGGCGGGTCTGTGTCGGCGGGGCGGGGCCGGCCGATCGATACTCACTTCACGGGGCGGGGGGCGCCGCCCCGCTCCCGCCTCGGCCCGGACCGAGGGGAGGGAGGGAGAGGCTCTGCCGGTGGGACGCAGGCGCACAGCTCAGGTGCGGCCGCACTGCGGTTGCCCTGGGCAACGCGCGCCCGGGCGGGGCGCGGAGGAGGGGCGAGCGGCGAGGGGGACGCGCGCGCGCGCGCGCGCACGCCGGGCCTGCGGCTGGCGCGGGGGGTGGGGGTGGCGGTGCCCGGGGCGCGCCCGGGAATGCGGGGAGCGCGCGCACGCGGGCGGCCGCGGAGGGCGGGGGCCGGGCCCGGGCGGCGCGCATGCGTGCGGCCTCGCTCCCGCGGGGCGCGCCGGCCGCGTGCGTGCGCACGCGCGCTGGGCCCCGGCGGCGTCGGTGTGCGGAGCGCGCGCGCGCGCGGCTCGGAGGCGCACCTGTGAGGTGTCCCTGGAGGAGAGCGAGCGAGAGAGGGCGGGTGGGTGCGCGGAGCCCGCGGCCTGGGGCGCCTCAACCCCTCACTTGCAGTGAGTTCTCGGGCGGCCGGGCCGCAGCCTCCGTATTTCCTTCCCGGAGCCAGGCGGGGATGCGGGGGGCAAGGGGAGCGGGCCCGGGCGGGGAGGAGGAGGAGTGCGTTCAAGAAAAGGAAAACAACCCATCACTCGGGGTGGGCCTCGGGCCGGCCGGCGCCGCGGCCTGGGCGGCGAGGGTCGGGGCCGCTCGCGCGTCCGGGCGGCCCCCGCGGCCCCCGGGCAGGCCGCGCCGAGGTGCCGCCTGGCCCCGGGCCTCCGCGCCCGCCGGTCGTGGGCCCGCGGCGCCGGGCGCGGGGCGCCGGGGGGTCACAGATGGCGGCCGGCTGCGCGGCGCCGGCCGGCCAGCGGCGGGGGCGAGGCCCGGCGAGGCCCCGCGGGAGCCGGACTCCCGAGCCGGGCTCCATTGTTGTGGCCGCGGGAGGAAGGGGGGAGCGGCCCAGCTTCGGGAGCGAGGGAAGCCGCGCCTTGGAGCCTTTCCAGGCGGGTCCCGGGAGAGGCGGTAATGGCCGCGCCGTGGGAGCGGGGAGTCGGCGCGGCGGCGGAGCCTCGCCGCGAGCATGGGGCGCTGTTGTGTGTTGCAGAGCGCCTCGCGCCCCGCCGGAGCCCGACGAGCATCCTCCGCAGGTGATGAGCCCCCCGCGCGGCCGGCGCAGGACGCCGCCGCCGCCGCCGGACGCCTCCATTGTTTGACCACGACGAGGGCCGGGTTCGCAGGCAGGTAAACCGCTCGGCAGCGCGGGCCAGCTCCCCAGCCCCCAACTCCCACATCCAAAGGAATCCGTCCCTCCGCCAGGACTTGCCTCCAGTTTACTTGCTGTCCCCTTCTCTGAGTAACTCCGTGTGTCCACCTCCGGGACGTGTTCCCATCAGCGCTCATCCGCCCGCAGCTCTCTGCCAAGTCACCTCTCGTGTCCCTCATCGTTCAGCTCCTTTGTGGAACCTCCCTGGCCGAACTCAGACGACTCAGTCTCTCGAGAAGGAGCCTGCCCCGTCCTCTTCCAGGCGATAGTTTGCTTGTGGCTCGTCTTATCACAACAAAGGCGACCACATAGAAATAAGGGAAAACTCGAAGTTACTGCTTTTTAAAAGTATTTTGTTTTCTCCTTTAGAGGGCCCCCCCCCACTTCCTTTATAGATGCAGAGCTTTTTAGAGCAGGAAGATGACCTTGTTTGACCCATAGGTTAGATGAACATTTTAAATTAATTTTAAGATAGTAAAATATGTAAAATTGAAGACATTCACAGAGGTGGCTAGTCTTTGACTACCAACCCCCGTCTCCAAAGATGACAACTACTTTGTGTTTGGGGTGTGTGCTTCTAGGCCTTTTAAAGTACTTTACATATGTGTACTTGCATTGCCTTTGTTTTATTTTGCACAACTACTAGTGTACTTTTTCAGTTTGAGCATGGGATGCGTTAGCTCGTTTTGAAGAACTGCTGCCTCATTTTCCATAGTTTGGGTGGACCGTAGTTTATTCAGCCATTTCCTGGATGGATGCAATTTAAGTTTTTTTACCTTTATATTTAAAACAGCTTTTTTTTCTTTCTTTTTTTTGTGGTGGTAGTTCTCTGGTGAAATGAAATTTTAGTGAAGGGAGCACAAATCTACACTCGTTGCAGAGAGCAGGCGTTTGTGATGGAAGTTCTCTGCTTAAGAATGTACATGCCGGAGCCTCTGCCCCTCCCCCATTGTCATTATGACTCCGCCACCTTCAAGTCCTGTGACCTTGGGGAGGATACTCACTCACTCACTCTCAGCCTCAGTTTTCTTTTCTGTAAGGGGTGATAATACCTGCTCTGTTTGCTCCACAGAGTACACAGTGATACGGAGTATGCGAAAGTGCTTTGTAAAGTAATACCTCAATGTTGGTTTTATTAGCCTTTGTGATCCCAAAGGATTTTTTATTTGCAATATAATTCATATTTTCTTTTTTGAGCAGATGTATGTCTTATAGAATACTACAGATAGCCAACTCATGCTATTTAGCTCATGATTTTGTTGAAGTTAATTTTTTATTAAGTACCTTTGATACATTAGACTCCTTAATATTTTACAAAGCACATTTTTCCTAGTGTTTTACATGCCCTAAAAAATAAGGCATATAAATTAGTTGACTATGAATAAAATATTAGCGAGTTGAACACTACATTAAACTCTCATAGTATTTAAAGAAAACTTATTTCCTAGCGACGTAGGCTCGTATGTGTGTTTTCCTGTGGCAGCAGCAGAATCAGTTTAGCTTTTATGCCCTTGTAGGCAGTATCAGAAAGAATTTAGCAGTTTAAATATCAATTGATGTGATGGATCATTTTAAGATGTAAGAGATATGATTAGGGGTTTTGTACGATCACACGACTACATGTATGATCACAAACTGGTATCTGATATGAAATTGAGTGGCACTGGCTATCAGAGTATTGAAAAGGTACCAAATTTTAGAGTGTGAGGAGAGGGCCCAGGAAAGACTTTTTTAAAAAATACGATTTGAGCAGTGAAATGTGAAGGGCGAGTAGGCGTTGGTGTAGAATGAGGTGGGGGATAATTTTCCAGGCAGGGGAATGGCATGTAGGACGGTCCTGAAGGGGGAAAATGCTTGGTCCATTCCAGGAACTGAAGAGGATGACTTGTGGATAGATTCTGGTGGGTGAGGGGGAGTGTGGCTAGGCTGGGGGCCAGATCATGTAGGGTCTTGTAGGGCAGGTTAAGGATGTTTTATCTGGAGTGAAATGGGAGACTATTACAGGGGTTGGGTTTTAGGCAGGGGAATGACATAATCAGATTTGCATTTTTAAACCACTCCAGCTGCTACATGCAGCATGTGGAGGCGTAGTGGGGGTAGAGAGTGGACGTGGGGGATGAGGTAGGCCACTGCAGAGTTCTGTCTAGGAGAGAAGTGGTCTTTCCCTTGGAGTGTACATGAATGCAAACTACCAACCACACTAAGGTCCAAATAGATAACTTGGTTAATTGTTTTCATTTCTTTTTAAAAAGTGGGGAAAAGCACTCTTTTAAGCGCAAAAAATACACAGAAATGTTCAACTAATTGTCCACACCATACAAAAAAGTGTGAGTCAAGTTAAAAGTTGGGATATTATTTAGCATGGTTTTTATAAGTTTTGTTAAAACAGTAATACATGACATATAAGAGTGAGGTGAGGACCGAAAATGAAAAGAAGGGAAATATTTGTAGATGCTATTGGCACAACAATGAGTAACAAAAACAAAAAATTGAACTGACTTAGTATGGAATGTATATACAAAATTCATAGTTTTCTGAATACCAAGAATAACCTAGCAGAAACTAAAATGGAAAAAGAAAAAACAGGCTCTGACTACAGTGCAACAGAAAAATATAAAACATCTAAGTACGTGTTATTGACAAGAGCGGTTCACGTGAAGGAGACCGTAAAAAACTGAAAGATTGCATAGACTGTCTTAGATGGAAAGACAGGTCGTGTTCCTGGATGCGATGTTTAACTATGACAGAGATGCCCATTTTTGGGTGAACTAGACAATAACTATGAGTAATGAGGTGGGACGAACCCTATCTGATGTTTAAGCACATAGAGGCACCTTCATTTAAAACAGCATCGTGCTGGGTTCGCAGTATCTGTACCACGGGGTTGCTGGAACCTATTCAGCACCCCCCTCCAAAAAAAAGTATGAGGATGTAGTAAATAATAAATCATCAAGAATACCCCCAAACCATAAATAAACTATGGAAGGAAGTATTAAACATCCGGAGAAAGGAGGTCTTTATGCTGAGGTGGACAGAGCACAGGCTTTGCAGCCAGACATACCTGAACTGGAATCTTCTAAGTGAGGAAAATAACGCTTATCACGTGGGTGTCATCAGCGAAAGAGATGTAGGTCCTGGGACCCACGGGGCACTCAGATCCGTGTTTGAGTTAAAGTCAGTGTATTAGGCTGATAAAAAAATTTTAAACTTCTTAAGAAAGGGAAACAGAACCTTAGGGTTAAAAGCCAAACCACAAAGTAGGAAAATATTTGTGACAAACTTAAGAGTTAATATCTTCAGTAGGTCATGAATGCATAAAATTAATGAGAAAAATGATGAAAATTCACACTAGTGGTTACAGGATGTGGATAGACCACTAGGTAGAAATTTATTAAACATTTGGAAAGGTGTAGTCTCACTAATGATCAAATAATTTATAATCACTCCTATGGAAAAGTAAGATCGTATTCACAAGGGCATAAATCTAAAAGCTACTTAATAAGACATAAATGTACAAGGGCTTCATGAAGAAAAGTAAAAACCTTTACCTGAGAATTGAAAAGTCAACCTAAATGGGCAGATAGACAGTACATGTTTATGGAAGAGAGACATTGTAAAGATCGCAGTAGTCTACAAATAAAACTAATTCTAATTGAAATCCCAGTGAGAATTGGTTTTGGACACGTGACAAATTGCTTCTAAAAGTCATCCAGAGGACTAAATGTGCTAGAATGGCCAAGAACTTTTCAAATGGAAAAATAATGATGGAGGATTTGCTATGTCAGCAATCAAAAATGTACTGTAATGCTGCAGTAATATAAATGGCGAGTGCAAGAAGAGACAGATTGGTCCATGGACCAAAGTAGAATCCAGTAACACATTATATATATATCTGTATATAGGAATTAAGTCTGTAATGCAAAGATGGGAAATGATTGTTGAAGATACAGTATAGGAATCAATAATTCTCTGCGTGGAAAGATCCTACTTCCCCATATTCGAAATGAATTGTATTTGGATTAGAGAACTAACAACAACAAAAAACCTGTATTAGAAGCTGTGAGAGAATTGGTTTTTGTTGAAGGAGGTATTATGTTGGAAAATATGTTTTTAGATAAGACCAAGACCCAAATTCATAAAAGATTGATAAATTTGACCATGATCAAAGTGGATATTTGTGTGACAAAAGACATTATATGGTGACAGACTTGGAAAAAAAGTTTCTGTAATGTGAATACACAGAGAAAGGTTAATGTAATCGATACAATGAAATAAACGGAGGATCTGAGTAGTTCTCAGAGAAACGAAAGTGTCAGTGCAGTGAAGAGAAGTGCACCTTTACGTGTGATCGGGGAAATGGAAATTAAAACCACTAGATTTTTTTTCAGGGGCAAGAAGGCTCTCAGGCAAAAATTAAGAAGATATAGAAGGACATAGAGAAAAAGGCATCCGATTCATTGTTGGCAAAAAAATTGGTTTGACCTTTTCCAATAATTTGGAGTCTGTCTAAAAAACTACACATGTATGCTTTGATCTCGCAGGTGCACTTCAAGGAATCTGTGATAATCTCATAAGCGGATAAGTTAGAATGAATGAAGTCTATTATAGCATCACTTATAATGAAGAAAAATGGGAGATGACCCCAAATAAGTGTTGGTACCACTATACTATAGAAGGTTGTATAATTTTTAAAAAGAGAGGTAGATTTGTATGTATTGACAGCCTGGATGCATGTCTCCAATAATTATTGAGCCCAAAGAAGTTTTATTTCTTTTTTTGTAAGATGCAACATAAATGTGTGTGTGTGTGTGTGTGTGTGTGTGTGTGTGTGTGTGTGTTCATTATGAATAAAATTAGGAGAAGGTCTAGACCTACATGAAAAACATGACTGCTGAGGGGACAAGCATAGGGGAAACTGATTTTTTATTTCAGATGCTTTTTCATTATTTTTTTTAATAGCACTTACTTTTGTAATAAAGATGTTATAGTTTTTCACTTATCAGTTAGACAAAGGCCTAAATTTAGACTAAAAATTATAGTACCTAGTACTTAAGAGGATGAGGTAACAATGTCACACTTGTATGTTACATTGGTCCCTTGTGGCAAGAGCCTTAAAATACTGTACTCTGCTGTAGCAACCATGTAGGAACCATCAAAGGAGCATTTTTAAATAGAAGCTTTACACACAAAAGACACAAGGTAGAATTATTTTTAAGGCTGTTGCATAATGGTTAAGTTATGATTCATCTACTGGATTAGATGGCCATTAAAATGTTTACGAAGAAAATGTATTAAAATGTTAAGTGGAAGAATAGGAGGGTACAAAATTGCATACATACATGGTATGATTAAAATTCTTAAAAATCCTAACAGACCCACAAAACCTATGATGGAAAAACGTCTAGAAGAAATTAGATGACAATCTTAAAAATCGTGACTTTGGGAGATACGATGTTGAGCGACTTAACAAATTTGCTTTTTGATCTTTTTCAACATATGTAATATATTTATAATGGAACATTTGGTTTTAAAAAAGTACATTATATCTAGGACATATGTTAGCTGCATGGTTTATTTGCCTTATCAAAGCATACTCTAAAATGTACTCTAAAAACTAATATCTAAACATTTTTTTGTGCATTTGGAGTAAGTTTTAAAGAATTTTGTTACTTCCAGCATTTGGAGGAAAACTGCTTCCTAGCAATATGCAGAATACAAATCGTCGTTTCTAATTGTATACTCGTGGGATAGATGCAGAAACTGAAACATGGGCCATGGGATTTCCTAGTCTGACTCACTGTGTGTCTAACACAGATCTGGCCACAGGACAGGCTGGATTTCACCGGGTCTTTGACGATGAGTAGGGGGTAGTCAGCTGGGCCAAGGGCAGAAGCACTGGGAGTGTAGTTATGATGCAGGGCCCACCTGCGAGAGGCTTGGCAGGGCGGAGCTTGGGTGCCTTGGGGCGAGCAGCGTGGATGAGGCTGAAGAGGTTACCGTAAAGGGATGCGGACTCATTCACGGTCCCTGTGTTTTCGTGGACCTGCCTCAGGCACCGTGGATGTTCAGCAGCACGCAGTTAAGCGGACGGCACGGCCGCGTATGTGTGACAGAGGAGGTGTCAGGGGACGTGTAAGAGCTCTGGGAGTGCGTAGGAAAACATGCGTAATCCACATGTGAGGGTGAGGATGGAAGCCAGGGAGCCTTCCCAGAGCAAGGGGTGTCTCAGGTGAGAGCTGAAGGTACCAGGGGGGACAGCAAGTGTGAGGGCCTGCGGATAGAGGAGCGTGGGGGCGAGGAGCAAACAAGACCCGGAGAGTCTGGAGCAGTTTGGTTTGGCTCGAACTAGAACTGGAGTGGGCGGTGGTGAGAGATGAACCGAGAGAGGGAAATAGGAGCGAACGATGTTGAGTTTAAAGCCGTATGAAAAAGTTTGCAAATTACTCTAAAGTTACGAGACTCACTGAATAATTTCAGGTAGTAAGTGATTCTGCATATTAGCAACGTGACATCCTGTGAATGATGGATGAGAGGGAGGCAAGACTGGAGGCTTTTGCAGATGCTGGGGCAGACGAGGGCAGACGAGGGCGGCCTGCATTACAGCTGAGACAGCGTAGGTGTCACGGGTAGGTGGATACGTGAGGGAGGAGGGCGGGTCATAACGGGGTTCCTGGCTTGGGCACTCGAGGGACTCCATTTACTGTGGTTGGGAATACCGTAGGTTTTGGTGAGGAGGTGACAGACTGAGTTAGGATGAACTGAGAATAAAGGGCTTGTTAGGACATGGAGGTTGTTCCCGAAGATTGGCACAGAATGATTTTACACTGCAGATACACACTTCGTTCTATGAACGCCTGGGCGCCGTGTGTACACCCATTACTAAAGTCAATCTTTCTGCATTTTTCTTGGAGTGTAATTGTACATCAGTAAATTGTTTAGGATCGGGGTTTATCTGGTGTAGACTGGACTGCTGATGTCTTTCACGTGCAGTTGTTTAAGGCTGCATGACCCTGACTTTGAGTAATGTTGCGATTGTCTTTGGGGTTCATCGGGCTAAACTCTGCCTCTCTGAGCAGGTGGTGGAGGTTTCTCTGAAGAGTTGGTGGTCCTTCTGTCAGTTCTGTTGTCCCCTGACGGATTGGCGTGATTTCTGTTGGTGCTGCTGAACTGCCCTCTTCCACGTAGAGGCGGGCAGAGCGGTCCCCGGCGCTGCATCCATCCTGACTGTCCACCTGGCCACTGGACGCTGTCTTAGTCCGTTGAGGCTGCTGTGACAAACCAGACACTGGGTGGCTTGAAAAACAGACATTTGTTTCTCATAGTCTCAGGCTGGGACGTCTGAGATGGAGGTGCCGGCAGATCACTGGTCAGTGAGGGAGCTCTCCGGGCCCCTTTTGTGAGGGCACTAACCCCATCTTTGGGGGTCTGCTCTCATGACCTAAGCACCCCCAGAGGCCCCATCTCCAATTACCATCACATTGGGGCTTAGGTTTCAGTATATGAACTTGGGGTGGGGTCACAGACATTCGCTCTATAGCAGAAGCACAGACAGGGATTTGAGATTCATTCGCAGTGTCCCTTTGACACCACGTGGCTGGTGTTGGAGCCGTAGGAGTGGGTGACCGCATGCTGAGCAGAGGAGGAGCTCAGGGTGGAGCCGAATCCTTGTACGAGGGAGGGAAGGTGAGCGAGCACGTGCCTGCAGGGAGTCATTGGGGCGGAGGGGTCTTACTCGGCATCTGGTCGATGAAACCCATTTGAGTGGCTTGAGTGAAGGGGTTTCTGAGAGGGCCACCGTGGCGTCCAAGGTAGTTTCTTGGCTGGGCCCCAAGTATCTGGGACGTTGGTGGAGTCTGCACCTGCTCTCTCTGCCTCTGTCTCCCGTGTCCCTAACTCCTACCAGCTCACTCTGTAGACACCGTCTTTCCACTTCCCAACTTAAATTCTCGGGGAAGAGGCTCTGGTTGGCTCAGCTTTGATCCTGTGCTTGCCACCATTTGATTCACCGTTGTAGGGCCTCCTGGAGCAGATTTGCCTAGCAGGCTGGCCGGGGCTGAGTGCAGATGACAGTGTCTATGAGACGGTGGTGTCCTCGCACCTGAGGCCTAAGTTCCAGTAATGGACAGGATCAGTAAATTTAAATGGTTCAGAAATGTGGCAAAATGAAGTCATGTAGCCTAGTTTTAAAGTGTCACCACAGCTAATCCACGAGGAAGAGTCACGACGTGGACAACCAGCAGCTCTGGCAGGTGTTCATTTGGATCTGGAAGAAGAGAGATTTTTTTTTTTAAGTGAAATTTAATTTTGGAGTTGTATCAGAAGCATTTAAAGCTTAGTTTTAAAAAGCAGTGATTTCTATCACTTCTAATACTAAAGCATTTCTATACCTTTATTCTTATTGTGGAATATGTACTGTCTCTGTGTCACCTGATAACGAGAAATTCAGTAAAGCTATTCTAGAACTCATTTATTTTTCATAGCCCTGCAAGTTCATAAAATAATCATAGCTTATTTCCACATCTTAGTTTGCAGTGCCTTTTATGGTACCGTGCCAGGTCTTGTGAAGAATCCCTTGTAGCCAGAGCAAACCCTTGTCTCAAAGATTATAAAGTCCGCCTCTTAGGTAAATGATAAAACAACCCCAAAATTATCTGAACCCTTTTTCTTCTGCACAGTAAACCCTGTTAGGTTCCTCTGGCTTTCAGATTATTTTTAGATGCATAGTTCAGTTGTGTAGGATTAAGCTTCGTAGAACTTAAGAATATTTCAGTGCTTTAAAGTACTTGGTATGGGCTAGTAAACACAGTCAGGTTTCTCAGTTAACCAGTATTTGGTAACTTACTGCTACATTTCCATATTATGATGGGGTTTAGGGCATATCGACCCCTAGACTCAACAGTTAGAGGCAGGGTACCTGCAGAAACACTGTACAGTCTTCATGAGGCTTGCCCACTAGTTCGGGGTAGTGATCCACTGTGAAATTCAGGTTCCAGCTCCTTGGCGTAATCTCTGCTAGGTTTCTGAGCAGGCGTTTGAGTGCCCTCTGGAGGCTTTACAAACAGTGAAAGACGATGCCTGCGAAGGTTTTCTTTACAGCCAGTGTACTGATGGTTCAGAGTGTGTGCGTGTCGTGTCGTCTGGGAAGCCATGGGGACATAACCAGCACTTAGGGAGGGGCAGGAGCCCTCCAGGCAGGCTGGGATGTGTGGGGGGGGGCGTTATGTAGCGAGCAGAGCCTAGAGGCCGCTGAGTCACAGAGGTGACCCGAGGGAGTGCGGTGGGAGATGCCCAGTGAGATGGGGAGTGACAGATGCCTTCGGGTGGGGCCAGGTCAAGGACTGAATGGGAGGGGCGCCTGTAGAAACCGAAGAAGCCTGGATGGGGAAGCTGGGTTCGAAGGACTATGACAGCGAGAGAAGGCTTAGGGTTAGCTCTTGTTTTCCTTGAGATAGAAGAACTCTGCGTGGTGTTTCAGTGCTGGAGGAAGAAGGCAGGTCTGGAGGAAACGGTGGAAAGCTGAGTAGGGCTGCAGGGGGCGGGGAGGGGGGAGGAGAGACTTGGCTCGCCAGTTCCTAGCTGGGGTCATTGTCGAGGGAAGATGCTGCATTTTCCAGGGACTTGGAATGTGGTGAATTAGTGGTTTTCAGTCCTTCGTGGGATGATGGGGAAATGTTCCCATAGGCAGTTGGCAGTACAGGTGAGGAGACAGACTGGTTCCAGCAGAACGTGGCGTTGTCCTGGGAAGGGCCCTCATTCAGCCAGGCGGGCGGTTGGGCTAGAAAGTGGAGTCAGGACACTGTGTTTAGGAAGCAAGAGTAAAAGAAATGGTCAGTGCCCTCAGGGCAGCCAGCAGAGAGGTGACATAGCATGGGATTTGGGGACCAAGTGTAAACTAGGAGGCAAAGAATGAACTGTGTGGTGACATTAAAATTGGACGGGCAGGAGCTGGTGGCTTTGAGAGCGGCCTTGCAGGAGAGGTGTGTGGGGGCTGGTTTGAAGACCTTGGCAGACCTCAGCACTCTTAGCCCTGGTGGCCTTTACTGTGTCATATGCCAGACATTAAAATTGCACCCACGTCCCACATGAAATTAGCGTATACAAAACTGTGACTTAAGCTTCACGTGACTAGTCATAGACAGACATTTGTTAACTTTGATTTTAGAGTTTTCTTTTCACGTTTTGCATCCAGTCAATATTTTTTTTCAGGTTCAAACATTTCCATCAGCTCTTAAGATGCTCTTAAGCCCCAGGGACGGTGCCCAAGGGCCGAGTCGGCCCCGCTGTGCCAGGATGAGTGCGCATGTCTGCGGGTGCACTTGCCAGGAATCTGTTCGTTGGAGGCTCTAAGCCGCCTCCTGGGAAAATGCCACCCTCAGCAGAGCTGAAGTAACTTCGAGTTAGCGCTTTTCTGGTTGTGAGGAGCAGAAGGAGTAATGCAGACCATGTTAAGAAACAGGGTGTGGTGTCAGCACGGTCAGGGACGAAGGCCGCTCAGAGGTGAGCACCGTCTGTCCCGTAGGCAGCAGGCGTCAGCATCTCTTGCCCTGTCTTGTCCCCGGCGGGGTCTGCCTCCTCACAGCCATGGTGTGCTCATGACCTCCGGCTCCTGTCCCATCAGAGCCTCAGCGTCCCCTCTCACGGCTGATCACCCCGGGCTCAGACTCGGAATCTGACTCTGTTGTTGCTTTTATTGGTGTTCCCGGCCACATCAGAGTCGTGGGATGAAAAGGCCGTGCTAAGCGCTCCGTGTCTGCCCTTGGTCTCTGAGCGAGGTGAGGGCAGTGGCCCTGTGGCCCTGTGGCCCATGGCAGGCTGCGCCTGCCCTTAGAGCTGCGGCTTTTCCCATTAGGTGGGGTGCCCGCGAGCAGGCGCGTGGTGGGCATGGAGGGTTCAGTAAGGGGGGCACAGCCTGGCCCAGGAGCAGAGCCAGTCAGACTTCCTCCAGGTGTGCCCCTGCTGACAGCCTCCACTAGGCCAGCCCTTTGTTCTCACAGAGGAGCTGAAGTCTGAGTGTAGTGAAAACATTTCACTCCCCATTTTCTCCCTACTTCATTTAGTCTCTGACATCGCATGGTCACTCGGGGCACTCTGTAGGGTCCTATTTCACGTGCTAGTGATTTCTGCTGAACATGATACGGCGACGTCAGGTAGCTGTTCGCAGAGGGGTAATTCTAACCTCGTGCGCTTCGCGTAGTTCCTCTCCCTCAAAGTCCCGGAACGGTAGAGTCATCCAGTACTTTCCTACCGTCCCCAGAGTCACGGAATCTAGAATGAGCACTGAATGTCCCACCTGAACGTCAGTATGGCAGCGTTTTGATGCCGAAGCCCCTTCATGTGTCATCACACTTCCTAAGGAAAAGTGAAGTTCCCCCAGCTACTCTTTGCAATTATCAAATAGAACAGAGCGGGGAGGCAATAGATAGAATAAATAAAATAATGATGGCTGATCTTTGTTGAACCCTTAAAATTTTCCAGGCACTATTTTAAGTACTTCTTATGTATTAACGCGTTTAATCCTTACGCTACCTCGTCAGGGTGTCTTACGAGGTCAGGTGCCTTTGTTACCTCCGTTAGCTCCATTCTTAACGTCTCCGGGGAAGGCTGCGCGGCTCGTGGGTGGCAGAGCCAGGGTGTGCACCGGCCTCCGGTTTCTGCTCCTCCACACCCCTCTCGACGGAAACATCAGTGAGCAAAAATGCTTGGCTTTTCCCTAGGATTCCAGCCCATCTGAGTCAGCTCTCCAGTGTCTGGTACCTGCGAACCTGAAACTCAGTTTGGGCAACGTTCCCGCAGGAGGCCGGTTCTGATGCGCTCCCGGAGCGAAGCCGTGCGGGCTGCCCAGGTGTTCCTGCCGAGCGTGTCTCACGTTCTCGGCCCCTCTTTGCCTGTGCACGCCTCGACCCCCGTGGATTTGTGTAAATCCCGTAGGTAGTGGGTCTGCCCCGTCTTCCGAGCGGGGAACGCACCTTTATAAGAGCCAGTTCTTCAGCAGCTTCGTGATCCTGAGTCCTCCACCCTATAAACCTTCTGCCTTTTTCTCTGCATCTCTCCAACCCAGCGGGCTCCCGGGCTCCTGTAGCCCTTCAGCCACCGTGGGCCCCCCTCTGCTGCTGCTTCCGGAATGTCTGGGGGGCTCTGACCCCTGGCACTGTGGTAAGCGTTCCCCTGATTCACCATTTTTCCTACAAGGAGAATTCCCCTCAAGCATTTCTAAACCAAAGCCATCTCTGGAGTTGTTTTCTGAGCCTGTCCCGTTGGGGCACAGTGAGGGAGGGAACCCCAGCTGCATGGTTTCCCTAAAATCTCGCCTCTCCGGCTTTCGCGTGCCCAGACCTCGGAGAACCGTCCTTACTAACTCTGAAGACGTCAGAGACCTCTCTGTCCCATTCAGAGTCCTTTGTTCCCCTGCGGTTGGCTTTCTCCCATTGCTACTCCGGCGTCACTCTGCCTGTCCCATTTCCCTCAGATGTCGTGGGGGCCGCTTCTGGACGCGTGCCAGCCTCTGGCTTGCTTTCCCATTGTTCCTCTCATCACTGAGGTAGCAAACTTCTTTCCAGCTGCGTGCGGTGCTCCCCCAGTTCCTGGTGTGCGCGCCCGAAGCCTGAACAACAGCCTGGTCCTTGAATAGTAGGTCCCCAAAGTCCTCAGCCCTGGTGAGCGTGGTTTTATGCGAGTCTCTGCACTTGATTCTGAGAGCCATCATGTGTACAGGGCAAGCGTTTTTTCCCTTTGGACGGATATTTATTCATCGTTGTCGTTGCTGAAACCCAGACTACTCTGGCTGGTTCGCACACCTCACGACAGTTTACATCGTGTCCACGCAGTGAGGAGGCGGAGAGGGGAGAACCCTGTCTCGGGAACCGCTGGACTTGGGGGCGGGCGGGTGGCTTTCTGTCTCTCCCGACTGCCAAAGGTCGGCTTCTCACTCCGGGCATCTCCCCTCCCCGACTTCACTTTCCCGCTGCGTGGAGAGAACTGACTTGGGGAGGTAGAGGACTTGCCGGTGGCCTCCGTCCTAGTGCGCCCAGTTGCTATACCTGGTTAGGAGGCAGAGCCCACGGGCACGTGGTAGCTGTTCTCTTGCCTAACTTCACGTGGCCAGAGCGGGGCGGCCGGAGCTGCTCCCGGACGGACCCCGCCTGATTTCCAGGTGGTGGCCCCTGGGCAGGTGCGCCTTGGCGTAGTGCAAGTTCTCTGTCCTCTCTGCCTCTTTGTGGCTCCATTCTTTCCCGGCAGGGTACCCTCAGCCACCCTGCTAAACATGAGTGATGAGGCCTGAGATTCCGGTCCAGCATTTTATGAATTCCCCTTCCTGCCAGTGCTTACGCGGGTCTCAAGCTCAAGGTTAGCAGTGAACAGGGGAGAGGAGTTCTCCACGTGATCTGGCCTAGCTTATGGAATGCCACGGCGGGAATTGGAGTTTCCGGCCTGGCTCGTCACCGGCTGGTCACGTGTTTCACGTTGCTGGTTCAGCCCTGTGCGCGGTTTATTCCACCTGGAGTGTGTGGACGTGAGGGCGGGAGCTGAGACTGCTGGCCAGTTCGATGCCAGCCTTCCATCGCGTGCGTTTCCACACTCACGCCGCCCTCCCACCGGTGCCAGTCCTGCCAGGTCAGAAGCGCAGGCCTGCAGTTCTGCGCTGTTTGTCGTGACCATCCCTGGCGCCCTCTGAGAGTAGGGTGGTGGTGGATCTGTCCATGCTGGTCCTGACGGCTGATCGCCAACCTCATCCGACGTCAGGGCTCGTGCCGTCGCTGTGTGAGCCTTCGCGTCTGGGATGCGCTCTTGCGCTTGTGCTTCCCGGGCCAGTCGGCCCCACAGGCCTCCCCCCGGGCGCGCTCGCTTTGGTTCGCCAGACGGGGCGAGTTTTGGGCTGTGACCCAGGTCCAGAAATAGTCAGAGTCTGAGATATTTAAAGTCGTCAAATTCGTGGAAGCAGAAAGCAGCACGGTGGTCCCTGGGGGCGGCGGGCAGGGGCGGGGGAGGTTGGCCACTGGGCACCCTGTTTCAGTTGTGCAAGATGGCAAGTGCTGGGGATCCTTTTCACAGTGTGAGTGTGCTTTTAACACTGCTGGACTAACCGTGCACTTACAGGTGGTCAAGATGATAAAATTGGTGGTGTGTGTGTGTGTTTTTAATACCACAATTTTTAAAATGCATTTAAAAAAACAGCCAGAATCTCAAATCCCTAACCTTTGACCTGCCAGCTACTGTGATACTCCTCCTCCCAGTGTCACTGAGGACAGCCTTGTAAAAATCCACTTTCTATTTCTATTAAGGTCACCCAGGCCTGGCTTTTTCCTTCCCTTAGTTAGCCAGGCTGGGCCCCGTGTGACCTTTCTTTTGCTTCTCCCTGAGAGTCACTTGAGCTTGCCAGTCTTTTTTCGCCTAGGCCCGAATGTGGATTTTGCCCCTTTGGGCCTTACTGCTCCCCAGAGTGGAAGGAGGAAGCAGGTTTAATGAAGGAGAGCCACGCTCACCTGAGCGGTGGGCGTCGCCAGAGTTCACCTGACATGAGCCTCCCCTGCTGCCTCCCGCCCCCGCCCCCGCCAGCTCCTGCTGGTCCTCAGAGCCCGAGCCGGCCCCTGGCCCCTGGAGGAAGATGACCCCAAGGAGTCAGCGGGACAGAAGGGGCGGGCGGAGGCGATTCTGCAGGCCAGAGCGCGTTTCCGCTGCCCGGACTCTGGGCATCCTGATGGTGTCCCCGCCCCCGTCAGTGTCCCCCTTCCTGAGCACAGAGTGAACGGTGAAGCATTTACCCCCCCCCCCCACAGTTTGAGAGTGAGCATGAACATCTGCATGACCGGCGGTAGGATTCACTATCTCCATTTCACGGATGAGTAAACTGAGACTGATGGTCACACAGTTATATGGTATCAGAGCAATAATGTGAACTTAGGACTTCTGACTGAAAGTCCTGTGTTCTCACCAAATTATCATGATTCCCAATGCATGTATTTGTTACACATTGACTAGCAAGATAAGATAAACTCTCGCCTTGTACGGGGTGTTCACGTACAGGCCGTCACGGAAGCAGTGCACGTTCTGTCCCATTGCTCAGCTGTTTCTGTGTCCCGTGTCGGAGAGCAGGGAGAACGTCGTGGAGTCCCAGCTGCGAGGAGGCGCCGCTGAAGTCGGATGTATTTTAAAACAGTCCTATAAATGGAGGGTCGAGAGGGGAAACTTCGGGGCAGAAGCACAGCGCAGGGGACACTCGGAGGGGTGGAAGCCGCGCTCGGCTTTGGAGAGCAGGGGGCCCTGTGGCAGGGTGGTGGGTGGTCAGGTTCCGGGAGCTTCTGCCTGAGCAGTGACGTCCCTGACGAATGAACGAGGGTGTCAGGCACTAATTAAAATAGGGAGACGAGGAGACGCATGTTTACTGGGCCTCAGCTGTGCTGTGGGCACTTTCACGTTCGTTATCCTCTTTAATTACCACCGCCAAGCTTCACAGACATCATTATCCAGAGGTTCACAGATCAGGCTGAGATCAGCCGCGATCACACGGCGAGAGGCAGAGCCAGGGCCCGCACGCCCCCTGTGTCACTGTAGGCCTTCTTGTGGGAGGACTTGGCTGCAGGAAAGCAGAGGAATGCACACCTCTGTCATCTTTATCCCTTTAATAACACACGCGGTGATCCTTCTCAGACGCGGGAGAGCCTGGCGCCGTTCCCGCCATACTGTCTGCTGCTCTTTTCTGGACCTGGTTTCATCGTCTTCGTGGTAATGTCTAGTTAACAACCAGATGCGTCTTTTATCTTTTCTCCCTAAGGAGTCATAGGCCAGGTCACACGAAGAGCAGTTGTCCTGAGGACAAAGAGCAAGCAGCTCTCTTCCCCGTAGCTCATGAGAGCCCAGGGCCCAAACCCTTAGCTACCGCCCTTAGCTGTGGGAGGTCGGGGACCTCCGGCACGGTCAGGGCGTGTTGGTGAGGTGCTGCCGAGCGGCTGCCGGCCCTGGGCTCCAGCTTCAGCAGTGCACGGCAGTCTGATGATGGGTGCGGTGCCTGAGCACCTGAGAGGGGCCGGGACCGTGTTCTGTGGCTGGGGTGCTGGTGGGGGTGGGGTTTGGCCATAGGGATTTAGGCTCAGGCCTTAGAGACTGCCCTCCCAGTGTCACCGCCTCTAGCTTGCCATGCCTGAGTGAGCCCGGGAAGACGAGGAAGCCCACCGCAGAGCCGCGGCCTGACCGTTGGGCCTCCCGGGGTATTGTCAGCTCAGACGGATGAAGCGTGAGGAGGAGACTAGCTGGGGGCCTTTAGCGGCCACAGTAGAGAGCTCGGGAAGGCCAGGGGCATCCTCCTCCGGAGGCTTTCTGAGAGCCTCTCCCAAGGCGCGCGGTCTCGGACCTTGTAAGGTGGGGCTTCCCGTGATCCGTCAGCGTCCAGGGAGTGGGGGGAGCAGCTCCGGCGTCCGGAGGAGTGCGGTACTCGAAAAAGGGCAGGGGACTCTGAAGGGCTCGTTCGGGACATGGGGCCGCCCTCGGCAGCCAGGAGGATATCTTCCCGGCTGCCAGTGTCTGCTATCCCAGGACCGATGGCGATGGTGAAAGCAAAACAGAAAGGCTTTGGCTTTCCGCAGTCCAGTCGATGAGTTACAAGTGACTGCTGCGAGGGACTTACTCTGAGACAGTGGCTGAGCAAAAGGACTGGCTGTGTAGCTGAGTAGCGAGGTCTTCCTGTTCCGCGTCTTGTGTGTTTTACACTGGACGTGCGGTGGAGGTCAGCGAGGAGGTCAGCGAGGAGGCCGACGCTGCCTGTCGCATGCCCAGGTCCCTGAGGCAAGCAGGGAGCGGTGGCCTTGCACGGAGCAGATAACCTCTTAGCCCTGGTCCCGGTCTGCATGAAGCCCATAAATGGCCTTTCCACTCATTCTTTGTGTGCCAGGGCCTGAAGAAGAAGGCCAGGCACAGGCCTTACTTCCCTTGGAGCTGCCCTGCTGCCAAATGAATGTCCGACGGTGTTGATTTGGGGACTTCCTGGTGATTGATGAGGGGGAGGAGTTCCTGGCTGGGCTGGGAACATGCTCCAGGTTCTGCCCTGTGAACAGGGGCATCCATTATGTCCAGGGGGACCGCATACGATAGGATCGCATGGCCTTGGGTCTGGAAATTGGGTCCTGTGAGGACCCGCACGCAGCTTGCTGTCTGCTGGGGCGGTTTCTGAACCCTTCATGCAACGTCTCTGGCAGCGTTTTTTCTTGTCGTCACCTTTTAAAGCCCTCTGGGGTACAAGACTTGACTTGGAAATTGTTTCGGAGGAGTTGGGGGGGCATTTTTGTTACATCCAGAATAAAAATGGCTGACGATGGAAGTTACTAGCTGCAAGACAGTGTTCATCTCAAAGTCTGTTCACTTTTGAGCTTTTAAAAAAAGTGGGTGTGGGATGGGATCTCAACCCCCCTTTTTTGGTCTCTGGATCCTTTAACACATTAAAAAGCACTAAGGACCCCAAAGAACTGTCTGTTCACGTGGGTTACAAGATCAATACTTACCATAATAGAAACGAAAACTAAAAAATGTTTATTGACTAATTTATTTAAAATTGATGATGAAACCGTTACATGTTAACACAAATGACATTTTTATGAAAAACAGCTATTTTCTAAAAAAAACATTTAGTCGGCAGACTGGCAATATTTACATTTTGGCAAATGCCTTTAGATGTATGAGGCTTAAATAAGACATCTGCTTCTGTATTCAGTCTGTCGCAATATGTTGTTTTCACTGAAGTAGCTGAAGACATCCGGCCTTGCCCAGATAATGTAGTTGGAAAAGGGATTTTAGTGGCCCTTTCAGAGATCGTGAGCTCATCTGTGACTCGGCACCAGAACCTGACAAGCGGTGGGTTCTTGCAGGTGGGCTGCAGCACGTGACCTGAACCTGGATCAACCTGCTTCCTGTACTCCGGTGCGTTAAAGCCACTGGTCGCTCTCACTTTGGATCTTTATTAAAATTTATTATCTCTTAGGCGAGGCAACCCTTGGTTGACCTCACAGATTGCTTGTCAGCTTACAGTCCCTTTTAAAATTATTTACGCCTGCAGCACCTGGTCCTCCTAGGTGGTCTCCCATCCAAGGACTCACCAGGCCCAGCCCTGCTTAGCTTCCGAGATTTGAATGGATCTTCTACCCACAGTGATTTCACCACCGCACACACTGGTCTTTTGGAAAACTTTGGTTCACTGAGTTACGCACATCCTGCCATGTTCACGTTTTATTATGTACGATATCCAGAAAGTCACGTTTGTTAGTGTCACCGTCAACCTCATCAGGGGGTCCTCAAGTGTTGGGAAGCTGCAGAGCTTATGGTGGTAGACCCAAGTTTCCCAAAGTTCCAGTTTTCGCTTGAAAGCTCAGATTTGGCCATTGGCAACAAATGCCATCAGTTGTTTCCTGTCACCTGAAATGTCTGCTCAGTACCCAAGTCTGCATACCCAGGTTGTCAGTCATTCTTTCAAGTAAAAACGTTCTGTCACAACAAAGATGTAATGTTAAATAGATTGAACAAACGTTGAAGAGTCTGTTGTAATCGAGTGGGATTTTTAGTCAGTGCTTTATAAGAAGATCCCGCAACCATTATACCGTAGAAAGACCTGCAGGATTAGAATTTCTGGAAGTAGTTGTATTTTCTCAAAAACAAGAAAAAAGGTAATTTTCAGTTGACTTTTATGTCAAAATCATGATGTAGTTATTTTCAGACGATTTGAGGTTTTCTGAGCCAGCAGCCTGTCTGAATTGCAGAGAACAGGACATTTCAGAGAGAGGACCCAGCTGAGCCGGCAGGGGGACGGTGTGGGGTGGGCCCAAAGCAGAGTCCTGGTCGTATCTCCTGCTCAGCACGTGACCTTGCCCCCTGCCTTACAGAGGACTGACAGCCAGGGACTCTGCCAGTGCCCACTGCAGCGGACCCACGCCTGCTGCCCTGCCCTCTGTCACCGTCAGGGCCGCCTTCCCTCCCCAGGGCTGACACTGCGGTTGCTGGGCTTCGGTGCTGTCTCCAGGGGCCTTTGCTGTCACTTCTTCTCTCTCCCACGGTGTCAGTCTTTCCCTCTCTTTTTTCTTTCCTGAACTTTCCTTTGAAGTATAATGTACAGGCGGAGTCAAGGTCATGGGCCCAGCTTGATCATTGTGAACCGTGTCAGAAACCACAGGACCGGGGCCCCCGAAACTCCAGTCACAGCTCCTCCACCCTAGGACCGTGGTTTGTGAGCTCCGTGTAGGGACCGTGCAGTGCGCATGCGTGGTGGCTTCCTTCCGACGGCCAGTAAGAGTCGGGCTCCCGCGAGGCTTGGTCGCGGGGTCCTCGTCCCTTTCTCCCTGGGTGGTCTTACCCAGCCCCCCGCTTCGGTTACCCTCTGAGCGTGCGTCTTGCCTTCCTACCTGAGTGCCAACTCTTTCTCCAGCCACTGTCCTGACGTCTGCTTCGGCACATCACACACGCCTCGAATTGAAATCAGGATCTTCACCCTTAAACCTCGGTCTTTTCTAGAGCCTCTGACCAGAACGGATGGTTCTCTCTCCATCTGGTTGTCACCAAAACACCTGAGACACCCTTGGCCTTTCCCCTTCCTCACCGCGTGTTCCGGCCAGCATCGGGCCCGACTGCTCTCGTTCTCCTAAATGTGCTTTAAAAACTCACTTCCCACTCCCACCACTGCCCCAGTCCGGCTTCCCACCCTGTCGGGCCCAAACCGAGGTGATTCCCTAACGCGTTTACCCCCAACTCCTCTTCCTCCCCCCGCCACCCCCAACGGTATCTGAGCTACAGTTTCTATGACAAATGTAAACGTTCCTGCTTTAAGACAGAAACTAACCACTTCGGTGGCTTTCCATCGTCCTCGGGATAGAGGTCAGGATCCTGACGTCTCCTGTGCCAGCCTCCCCATTCTCGTCCCGTTCCCTTTGTGTGCCGTGCCCTCTGGCCGCACCGCCCGCCCCCTCCCCGTGCACACCTTACCCTCGCCGCCCATCCTGTGCGTGCCGTTCCCACAGGCCGCCGGCCCCTTGCCCCTAGATCCCCGCTGTAGACCTGAGCCCAGCTGTCCCCTCTGTGAGGCGGTGTTCCCTGTCCTCACCCTCCCGTCCCACTCAGGGCCCAGAGCCCCACCCGGGCGACGGTCGCCCTTGCGTAGTTTGGGTTTTGCTCTGCTGTGGGGCACCTTTGATGACCGGCTGCCTCCCGCCGGACTGCGTCCTCGAGGGCAGGGAGTGGGCGTGCGTCTGTTCGCCATCGAGGGCACGGGCGCTTGATGAGCACGGGTCGCCGGGTGACGTGTTTGGAAGACAGACGGAGGAATTTTCGATGTTAGATTCACTGATTCTCTGCAGTGTCTGCGACGGCAGAGCTTAGCTAGCTCAGGAGGCAGGGAGAGGGCGGGAACGAATGAGGACACAGGTAAACACACAGCGAGGGTGGTCGGTGGAAAGGCCCTGTGAGGGACACGGTGATGGCGGCCGCTCTCGGAGACGGCGACCGCGGGCCAGACCTCACTGGAGGAGGCGCCTGTTCCCTGAGGATCAGAGAGAGGCGTGGGCAGGGAGTCGTCAGGTGCCGAGGGGAAGCAGGCCCGGCGGGTTCCAGGCTGGAAGGGAGACCAGGGAGGGGGTGGTGGCCCGCAGGGTGGCGGGAGATCGGGTAGAGCCCGCGGCCAGCTCCTTCCAGCCTGCGTGGGCAGAGGGGATGTGCATCGTAAAGGGCGTCGGAAGTCTAAGTGTGTGCGGGGGCGTCATTCCACGTTTTTGGAGGTGGTGTTCCCTGCTCGTGGGGCCAGGTTGTGGAGGAGCAAGAATGAGGCAGAGAGGCGGGACCGAGGGGCTGTGGGCGTAGCCTGCGTGTGGCCCGGGCGGTGGCGGTGGGGGCAGCCGTCGTGGAGAGTGATTTGATAAGTGGGGGTGGGAGAGGAAGTGAGGCTGGCTGGCCAGGGGGTGTCGGTGCAGTGTACCAAGATGGAGGAATGAGGAAGGGGCGGTGTGAGGGGTTCTGGTCAGCAAAGGTGGCTTGGGTGCTCGTAGCAAAAGTTGGGGCCGTCTGGGGCTGGAGGTCAAGCTGGGGAGTTGGTGTCACCGGGGTGTTGCACATCCTGTGACTGGGTGAGATTGTAGACGTGGGGAGGTTATAGAGCTGGACAAGGAAGGGGTCCCCAGTTGGAGTCCTGGGGCATCCCAACATTGAGACGTCGAGCAGAGGAGGGGGCGTCCCCGGGAGAGGAAGTGAGGTGCGAAGATGGTGGGCGGGGGGCGCCATGCAGGCCCGGGGGAGACGCGTCGCGTGGTCCCGTCGGGGAGACGAGGACAGCGAGGACAGTGCCTCCCTGCGGGCTCACGGTGGCCGGGACAGCTGCTTAGGTGCAGCGTAGAGAGAGACCGAAGCTGACTGAGGGGGCGAGAGGCATGACGCCCTCTCGAGAAGCTTTGCTCTAAAGGGGTGCAGACGTCTGGGCTGAAAGCCGGGGTGGGGCTGTGGGAACCAAGAAGTTTGTTTCAGGAAGCGGGGTTCCAGAACAAGCTGGTAGGGAACGGGGCTAAATGCAGGGCGATCAGGACACCAGTGCAGGAGAGACCGCCTGCGGCGTGGGTTCCTGCGGAGGCCACAGGGAAGGCTGCTGGGGGCGCCAGGGGGCACCCCAGAGCAAGGGCTGGGCGTGCGGAGAGCAGAGCTGTGGCTGCAGGTGGCCGCAGGGCCTGCCGTGGGAAAGGGGGGTGTCATCGACCTGCTTCTCTTCTCTCAATAGTTTTGGCAGCCAAGGAGGTAGAGGGAAGTCAGGAGATTTAAGGAGGGGAGAAGTATGAAGCAGGAATTTTAAATACTGGGAAGGCGTGTGTACTAAAGGCTCTCAGAAGAATTTGTGGGGGACTGGTGCCCGTTCGAGGTTTGCAATCAATCCAGTAAAGCCTGGCGTCAGCTAGGATGGTGCCTGCATGGGTAGGTGGAGAGTCGGGGGTAAATGAGGTTGGATGTCCCTACGATAGAGTGACAGGGAGAAGGACAGGGGCATTAAGGGTCAGTGCAGGAGGGGAGGGTGACAGGACGAAAGGTCGGGTTGCTGGGTGTGAGTCTGTGGGTGAGGGGTGACGGTCAGCAGGAGGGGGCAGCGCGTGGTGTCAGACAACGGGCTGCTTGGACAGATGTTGGAGTTGGTGGCACAGTTATTGGGGATGAAGCCGGGCGTGACCATGGAAACGATGATGGAAGAGGAGAGTGGCTGGGACAATGAGCCAAGGGCGGGCCCGCCAAGGGCGAGCCAGAGAGGAAGCAGACAGGCAGGGTCCGATTAGTGGGACAAAAAGATTAACAGGAGACGGGAGGGCCCAGGGGAGCAAAGGAAACCCACAGCCGGTGACGAGTCAGAACCCTGGAGGGGAGGGTGTTTGGTCCAAGGATGGAGTTTCTCTAAAGATAGATGAATGGCTAACAAACTTGTAAGTCGACGTCCTTGTCCCTGTGTGGGGACGTGCCGGGGCTTGCGTGGCTCCGGGTGGCAGTAGAGACGCAGCGTGTTCAGCCCCGTGGTTCAGAAAGCTGCCGTGTCGCTTCTTCATGGCTTCAGATCTTCAGGGACCCTGTGAGCAAAGGATTACTGGGTTTCTTTCTCTTTGTCATGGGGCATTTCAAATAAACTCAAAAGCAAAGGAAATGACAAAATGTAGCCCCGTGTACCCGTCACCCAGGTTCAGAACCCGTCAGCTTGTTGCTGCTCTTGCTTCATGTACCCCTCTGCTGTTTTGCTCACATGAAAAAGCCAGTTTTTGGCTGGAGTCAGGTTTTGTAGACGCCTCCCGGTCACACACTGGCTGTTGGCGGGCTCGCTGATACGGCGAGCACTTGTGCAGCCAGAATTGCACAACAGAAAATAAGTGTACAAGTGTCCGTCCTTGAGTTTCCAAAGCACGCTGCTTGCTTTTTGACTGACACATAGCGTATCAAACATGTTTCTGCGTGCGCTAGGCCGGGCCGTCTACGTTTTCTTGACTATATTAGAAGGAAAGCGATGTGAGAGAGTATCAGGTGCCTGATGCTCCAAGACTGAGTGGGAACGTAGTTTTAAATCCTCTCCGTTCCTGGCCTTGTCCTTCGGTGGAACTCCTTTCGTGTGGCACCGGCCCTTCATCTTACGTTCCCCAGTCCTTCCAAAGGCGTCACTGTCCCATCCCCTGCCTAACCTTTCTTCTCACCAGCCCCCAACCCCCGTCATCAGGTGCTAACAAGGCGGGGCCTGCATCTCCCAGAAAGTGCTCTCGTCCCCACCAGCGTGCCCTCTGCCAGCCTCGTTCTTCACAGGCCTTTTTGCTTCCAGGTCTTTTTGGTGGACAGACCTAAAACAAGCATTCAAACTGATAGTTCTAAATTGAATGTTATGTTGTAGGACCTCTTTCCCCTTAACTGTGATTTTACGTTTGTGGCTCTTTTCTCTCACACTGTGTCCTGGTTCCTAATAACGTCGGCATCCTTACTCGTTGGTGTCATCCTACTTTATGAAAACACCAATGCTATGACGACTGACAGTTAAACTGTTGAAGGCTTGATTTCTCTGCATCTTTGTCACCAGAATATGTCCTTCTAAACATACATATCTGTGGGTATGTCACCAATTTGAAAGTTAAGGTTCATTCTCTGCATTTTGCTTTACAGTTTTGGGGACTGTTTTTCTTTTTTGTTTAATTATATTTTTTGAATATTTAAATACTTATGTTTCCAAAGTTAAAACCAGCGAAGGAAAACCAACAAAGTTAAAACCAACTAAAAGGATGAAGTAATAAAACTTCTCTGAACGTACCTCAAGATTAAGATGGAGCCTCCAGGGGGCCTTTGGGTGGGGGTGGGCCCCGACACACCGCGGGCTCAGGGGCGGGGCGAGCCCTTCCCGCAGGGCCGCTGGGGGCGGGCGGGGCCGGGTCCCGACAGGACCTTGAGTATTTGCTTAAGCATTTGGAGTTTACGTCGGGAAACCACTGAGGACAGTTAAGCAAGGGAATGACATCTGATCCCCATCTGCCACGTGTTCCTCATGGATGGGAAGGCTGCTCGAGTACAAAGCAGCAGCGCTGTCCCCTCTGAAGTGCAGAGTGGAGGTGGCTTTGCTCCTCGCTGCTTGTCACGCTCCCTGTAGGGCCTCTGAGGACTCTTCCGCGTTGCCCTGATGCTCAGGGAGTCGCATTGGTGGTTGTCCCTGGGTTGTGTACACGGGCTCCTGTGTGACAGGAGCGTGACCTCTACGCACCCCCAGACCTGCAAGCCCGGACACAGCTCTCCGGGAGATAAGAGCCGCTTTCTCCGGACCAGGAAAGGTCTGTGTCGCTGCTGTCACGTTTACGTGACACCAGTTGCGGGGCTAGCAGTTTGCTGGACGAAGGCGGCGTCACCGGTGTCTCTCTCTGTTTCCGTTGCAGGGGACGCAGTGACGCCCGCACAGGGACCCTCAGCGCAGGAGCAGCGCGCGCCGACGACCTCGCTTCCTGGGAAGCCCTGTCTGATGCGTGGGAGGCGGAGGGCCACTCTGACGCTTCGCGGGGAGCCCACGCGGGACCGAGGCCAGCGCGCAGCGTCTCCCCCTCGGCGGCGAGGGACGCCGCGCAGTCCTTCTCGTAGCAGCGAGAAGTCCGAGACTGTCCTGCAGGAGGAGGACCCCAGGGCCTTAGGAACGCAGAGGTCTGCGCCTCGGGAGCCCCTGGGATGCTGACCGCTCGGGACCTGAGAGGAAGTTCTGTGTGGCTGAGTTAACGGAGTTCGAGTGGAAGTGAATGTCACTTTGCACGCAGTAGCAACCGAGGGGGCAGCACTATGCAGGAGGAAGCCCGTAGAAAGACAGGCAGGGAAGCGCTTAGGCCAGCCTTGACCCCCCCGCAGGGAGCGAGCCTCAGGCGCGCTGCCACGATGGCCAAGTGAGAGGCCGCATGGACGAGCAGCCCTGTACCCGCAGCAGTCGTAAGGAGATTGTCCCCCCTCAGTCACGATACCAAATAGGAAACATGATCTACAAGTGCCCCATGTGTAGGGAGTTCTTCTCGGAGAGAGCAGATCTTTTTATGCATCAGAAAATCCACACTGCTGAGAAGCCCCATAAATGTGACAAGTGCGACAAGGGTTTCTTTCATATATCAGAGCTTCATATTCATTGGCGGGACCACACAGGCGAGAAGGTCTATAAATGTGATGATTGCGGTAAGGATTTTAGCACGACGACAAAACTTAACAGACATAAGAAAATCCACACAGTGGAAAAGCCCTATAAGTGTTATGAGTGTGGCAAAGCTTTCAATTGGAGCTCCCATCTTCAGATTCACATGAGGGTGCACACAGGCGAGAAGCCGTATGTCTGTAGCGAGTGTGGAAGGGGCTTTAGTAACAGTTCCAACCTTTGCATGCATCAGAGAGTCCACACCGGAGAGAAGCCCTTTAAATGTGAAGAGTGTGGCAAGGCGTTCAGGCACACTTCCAGCCTCTGCATGCACCAGAGAGTTCACACAGGAGAGAAACCCTATAAATGCTATGAGTGTGGGAAGGCCTTCAGCCAGAGCTCCAGCCTCTGCATCCACCAGAGAGTGCACACGGGGGAGAAGCCCTACAGATGCTGTGGGTGTGGGAAGGCCTTCAGCCAGAGCTCCAGCCTCTGCATCCACCAGAGAGTGCACACTGGGGAGAAGCCTTTTAAGTGTGATGAGTGTGGGAAGGCCTTCAGCCAGAGCACCAGCCTCTGCATCCACCAGAGGGTGCACACCAAGGAGAGAAACCATCTCAAAATATCAGTTATATAAAGCGTTTTGCTAAGAGTTAAAAATCTTAAAACCCGTAAGTGCCACTAGGAAGGAAACCCTGTAAATACCTGCATTGCCCCAAGAAATTTTTACTGCCAGCCCCAGCAGAAAGAACCTTCTTTCCGAAGAGGCGTATGTGAGGTGGATTTTTTTTTTTTTTGGATTCATGCCAAGTGTGTTCCACAACTTGACTTTGAATCTGGAATCCCTCTGGTGTCTGCCCGAGACGGGCTGTGAGGTCCCAGCGTCTCCCGTCCCCCTGCGTGGATGTGCGTCTCCTGGGATTCTGGCACCGTGCCTCAGTAGTAGAAATACTGCACAGGAAACCATTCCCCAGCCTCCCGCGTCACCTGGTGACGCCTCATGCAGCAGTTTCCCAGGTGCTCCCCCGCCGGGAGCTCACGGCCCCCTCCTTTTGGTTCGAGCATACCGAATACCGCGTTTGAAAGCGGACCGCTCCCCCTGAGACAGTGTCCTGGTATTTCTGAGGTTCCACTTGGTTCAGCCCCCACACGTGTTTCCATTGGTCCCCTTATTTCTGAACCCACTTCACCTGTGTGTCCTCAAAACCCCCATCCATACCCTGCCCTTCCTAGATGGCATTAAATTTCAGTTTAGGTTTTAGGTGACTCAGTTCTCATTCACGTGGCCTATCAGCACTCACTGGTAGACACACGTGCCCTTGAACTTTTTTTAATTTTGTGGATTCTGCTAATCACCGTGTCTCTGTTAGACTTACTTTTCTAGTGGCCACATCACCTATTTTTAACTTGAATTTTTTTTTTTTTTTTTTTTTTTGGAGATAGCTGAATGTAAATAGGAAGAAGCAAGCAGAGTTAGAACTTTTCTCCATCCAGATTGCCTCGGGCTCCGTCGGTGACACGCAGCTCGGCCCCCGCTGGGGCAGGCCGGAGGAGCGGAGGGTAGGGAGGGGTCGCTAATACTGCTTGGTCTCCGTTTCTGTCATTTTGGGCAATAATGAATAATAGGAGGCCCCGATACCCCTTCGGCGAGGGCCGTGTATCAGTTCCTTCTTCGGTGTGGATGTCTGTGCTGATTCCCCTTTGCTTTCTTCATCCATTCAGCAAGTATTTATTGAACACCTCCCGTGCGCCAGGCACTGTGCTGGGCGCCGGGAACACCACTGACTAAGACGGTCGAGGGCCCTGCGCGTGGCGTGTGCTTCCGGTGGAGGAGACGGGCGTTAAGCAGGTGGACGTAAATGACGTAGTTTGCGATAGTGATGAAGTGCTATGAAGAAAATAAAACTAGGGCGATGCTTTAGCGGGGGGGCGCGGGGTGGGGGTGGGGAGCGGTAGGTAGCGGTCAGGCCAGGCCTTCCTGGGGTGGCGGCGGAGCGGACAGCGGGGGCAGGGGCTGCGCCGAGCTGCTCGGTGTGCGGCGTTGATAGGCCTCGGTTTTCTTTTTTCTTTTTTCTTTTTTTTTTTCTTTTTTTTTTTTGGCTAGATCGATATTAAACACTCATGTGGAGGAGCTCAAGGAATGTTCAGAAGACCAAAAGTCCCCAATGACAGGAACAGAAAGCAACCGGTGTTTGACTTGGCGTCCCCTCTCATTCCTGTGTCCGTTGGTTTCCCACATGTCCCTTTGCTCAGGAAGTCTCGGGGGGGGGGGGTCGAGGGTCTCCGAAGCTCCGCCGGGGGCGAGTGCGTTCGCGCGCCCGTCACCGTCGGGCTGGGCCACGGGCTCCCCGCAACAGTCACGGAAACGCGAGCCCTCGATTTTCTCCTCGTGTGCGAGTTCATTTCTTCTGTTTGACCGGGAGGGGGTGTCACGTAACCAAAACCTCAGCGCAGAAAGGGGGTGGCAGGGGCAGCGAGCGTGTCACTTCGAGGGCGGGCCGCGACACCGGCCGTGGGGCTTGGGGGGGGGTGGTCGGTCGCTGCCTGGGTTTCAGCCCAGACTCCTCCGAACGGGCCTCTGGGAAGCCACTTGTCACACTCGCGCCGTCCCTTCCAGGTCTGCATTCCTCGACGATTTACTGTAGCGTCCTGCACTCACGTCACGGTAGCGCGAAGAGCTGGAGGAGCCTAGGCGTGGTAGTTGCTAGCCAGTTCAGATGTCACTGCTAGGGTGTTAGTTGTAGGAACGATCCGTTTAATTTCTAGCTTTGTTAGGTATGTGAGCTTGGGCAGACCACTTAACCTTCGAGTCTAGTTTTCTCTCAGAATGAGGATATTAGGCTGAACGATTTCTGAGTTTCCAGCTAGTCCTAGAGTTCTATATTTCTACATAGTTGAATTATTTTATCATGCCGTTGCTGGGGGATATGACTAACACTTTTGAAGCTACTAATTTTATGTCGAGCTTTAAAGTCCATAATTGTTATCTTTGGAAAATATTATTTGACCTACAGTATGTCCAAATCAATTTAATAAAATCACTTTATAACAGGGATACGTGCTTGACAGTAGTTGTGTGAACTCAGAGGCCGCGTGTGCGTGTGTATGTGTGTGCGTGTGTGTGTATGTGCATCGTGTGTACGTGCAGCGGGGGTTGGTTTGTGCATCACGCCGAGGGTGACCGTGTGACTGTCGGAGCTGGGCACTTCGGGGTAAAGGGTGCGGGGGTTGCTGTTAGTACTTACATGAGGACAGCCGGCCAACTGGGAACTGTCCCAAGCAAGCAGGAAATGACTGGCTCGCCTGAGGGATGGTTCAGCTCTGCAAGTGTGCGCATCTGGGAAGCGGCCCCAGCAGGCACAGCCCTGCCGGCAGCTCGTGTCCTAAGGTGGTTTTCGGGCCCCGGGCCCCCCACGTTCTGCTCGTTTAAGAAAAAACACCCATATAAGTTTTTGCATAACTTTTACCGGCTTTTTACATGTTGACGGTGAATTCACGTTCTCTCTGTGACCCCTTTTTGTCATTCGTGGTATGTGACTGGCACCCACAGGCTTGCATTGCAGTCTGCTGCCCGGGCCCTCTGCTGGTCAGGCGGCCGTACTCTCAGTGCGCGGTGGGGCCTGCGCTCCACGCAGCGGCCTTTGCCAGCGGTTCTGGCATCTGCCAGCGTTGAGGGACACGCCTGCGTTCCATTTGGACCGTCGAGGTGGAAGCAGTGAGTGGGTCGGGAAGAGGCCACATCTGGGCTCAAGTGTCATGGCCGAGCCGCTCCTGGGGCCTGTGAAGAGCTGACGTGTGAGAGCGAAGCCAAGGCCGACCTGCCAGTCCCGGCATCCTGGACATCAGGACAGGAAGTGACCTCCAGTCAGAGGGCCCAGCGGCCGTCCAGTGGTCTGCCGGGAGCCTGGGGGCCCAGGCCCATCCGGGTGGTCTCGAGGAGGTCGTAGAGGGTCTCTGGTGCTGTGAGAGCCTGGACATGCCCGCCCTCCAAAAGACCGTCCAACTCTGGGCTCTGAAAAATGTAAAATTATAAAGCAATATTTCTGTACGAGTTGCTCTTATTCTCAGGAATTTGGAAAATAGGTGACTGGAAAGCAGCTACCAGAAGCAGATGGAGAAAGTACTCGATGTTCGCTGGAGCCCGTGAGGGGGAGGTGAGGGCCAAGGCCGAGGAGAGGGACGGTGACACCCACTGAGCCGTGACCTGACGCCGTTCCCCAGGGGTCTCGTCTCATCTATAAAAAGGCTAAAAGATGCCTAATGCCTGAGACAGTTGGGAGGAGTAAGTAAAATAAAAAGATACGAAGTGCCTACATTTAGTGATACGACAAAAAAATATTACCGATCCCAGTTGCCCCCGAGGGAGGGTGAGTCAGGAGCTTGGGAGTCCTTTTTGCCCTGCTGAGCACTGTGACGGGTTTGGGCATCTGACTTTGGGCTGGAGAGGGCTGGAGTGCTCCACGTGGCCGGGGGGAGGACCTGGACCCCCCCCCCCCAGGCTAGTCTGGGACAGGAAACCACGGTGGGGTAGAAAAGGGACTCGGAGGGAGGGACCCAGTGGCGTAGGGTGGTGTAAGGTCACACGCTCGGGTATCTGAACCCTTAGGACCACAAAGCTCTGGCCCCGAAGTCTTGGGATGCTGCTCGGTCTGAGCGGGTCTCTTAGACCGAGTGCCAGGTCCAGGCCGACGTGGGTGGGGCAGGACTCACCATACACGGGACCGTGAGCTCCGGGGAACATGCAGAAATCTTGGGGGATCTTCCGCAGGCCGTGCCGCCCCCAGGCCCCGAGGGGCACAGAGGCGCCCGGTGTCTGTCACCATGCAGCGTACTTAAGGTAGAGAGAGCTATTTTAAGATCATGAGTCAATGAAAACTTCTTTATCGTCCCCGTATTATATTTAAACGTTTAAGGGGCACACGAGCATGTCCAAAGATCCCAAGGCCTTGTGTGTCCAGCACACGTCAGCGGGAACGTGGCACCGATCTGGACGGGTGGTGACTTCCACCGAAGTGCTTTTATTCATTCAGCTTCCGGCATGTGCAGATGAGATGCCTTTAGCGTCAAATGATAACATACACAGGATGCTCTGAATGCTTTTCAGTTGAACTTACACATTTTCTAGGCTCTCTGCTCTGTGTGAACCCTGCCAGTTAACACTTCCTAAGTACTGCTGAGAACGTGTCCCCTCCCTCACAGGTGTCCCCTCGTCCTCTGCGCCGACTCTGGCCCAGGTCATCTTTGCATCATGAATCATGGCGGGCGTGTTGTGTTCAGATAGAGTTGTTAAACCCAGGACCTGTAAATGGGTTCGGGAGATAAATTTGTGTCCGTGGGGTACATATACGCATGGTTCTGGGAAGGGGGGCGTTCATTAACTCTGTGACACATAGATGATGCTCATCGTGGCATGCCGTCTGACTTGGCCACGCAGTTAGCCATCATGCAGGGACTTGGGCAGGGGGGCGTTTGAGAGGTCCTTCCGAACAGCGGTGGGGCGCTGGAACAAACCGAGAATGAAGTGTGGGACCGATGGGAGGGAACCCGCTACGCTGTGTCGTGAAGAAGAGCCGTCGGCACGGAGTGTGAGAGGCCCGTGACGCTGAGGGACCGGCAGCGTCACGAGGCCTGCTGGCCAGCCGGGCTCTGTGACAGTGGCGTCAGCGTCTGTGCCAATGAGAACGGCCGTTTCTGAGGGACTGCCTGGGAGTGGAAAGAAACGGCTGTGTGAGTGGAACACTCTGGAATGACAGCTGAGTCCCTCCTGGTTGCCCACGGGGCGGTTCTTGCTGTAAGATAAGGGTGAGGTCCCCACTGCTCGCGCGGGCTGTGTTTCAATTCTCAAATAAACCTGTTCACGTCGCTTGGAGCCGTGTTTGATTTTCTGTGTCCCACGTCACTCGCCTGAAGGACAACGTTAGGGTGATCAATCTCTCTCGAGCAACGTCTGAATCGTCATCACCATCGTAGGCCTTCGTGTGAGAGAGTTGACCCTGAACCCCTAGTCTCTGGCTACATCCCGAGGGGGTTGAAATGAAACACTCTCGTAGTTACTGTGTAGTAAACAGTGTTTATTTGTAGTTGCTTTTACCTCTTGGACGCAAGAAGTAAGTATTTGGAAGAGTTGATTTCCTTGTTTAAAATTTTTATTTTATCTCTTTAACATTTCTGCTTTTAAGAACTGACATATATGTGCAAAAAACAAACAAACAAACAAGGAATTTTCCCTGGGTAAAGTTAGAGAAGGGATACCCCCACCCCCACCCCGAAAAAGCATTCGCATTTCAAAATAGAATTTTAGAACTCTTAATTATAATAGAAAAATAAGGTAATCTCTGTTTCTCACATGGATTTGCAGACAAAATTATACCTGCTACGCAAGCTTATGTGACAATGAGTTAAGGAGAAATTTGGTGGCTTTTTTTGCTTCTGTGGACAAATCAATTTTAAAAAGCATGCAGTGATGATTCTAGAAGCACCAGCTACCTCCGTCCACCGAGTAAGACCCACCGAGCCTTGTTGGTTTGAGTTCCAGGATGCTTTGCGTTTCCTGTGACAGGAGGGGTTGGTTAGGTTTTGTCCCAGGAGAGGGGTGCGCCCTGCCTGCCTCCCGGGGGGGGCTGAACCCCGAAATGCTTCAGAGGTGGGAGGGCCCAGGGCGGGGTGGCCACACACCATCCTGGCTGCTGAGGACCCCACACTGTACAGGGGAACGAGAAAGTACGTGTGAACTTGACCAGCACCGTGGCACAGGTGTCAACACCGTGACATAAAGTGATGGATACGTTTAAACTTTGTGGCATTATTCAAATCCTTTGTACCCCAGCAAGCGTTGGAGGGAAGTCCCTTCCCCTGTGATTCCAACCTGGTTATTTGTGTATTTCTAATCCTGTGCTGTTTTCAAACACCGCCCAATTTAATTTCCAGTTGGCCCTTTTATGGGGATAAAAATACCAGTGTTTATCCCATGTAAAGGGTGCTCGCTTGAGTTCCGTGCTCTTCCAAGTCTTCACGCACGTACACACGCGTGTATGTATGTGCACACCCTGACTTTTCCCGAAGAACCGGCCGCGTTCCGTCCCTGTGCCGCGGCTGGACGAGTCCTCATTGGCTCGCACCTTAGCGACCGGTCAGCATCGGCACATCCGGATCTGAGCCTCCACTTTTCCCAGCGGTGTCCTCCCGTCCCTCTGCTCGGGAGACGGCGCTCGTCCCCTGCCCCCGCGGATGGAAACCCCCCCCCCCCGTGTTTTCTCCTGCCCTGCAGCTTCCACGCTTCTGCGCTGTATGCTTACATCTTCGACTTAAATCTCGAACCTTCGGGTTTTTAAGGGATGTGATAATGGCCCAATTACAAAACACCCCTGGCTGGCTCGTTATCCTGTTACTACCTATCGAATCGGCCTAGGTGTGAAGTGTCGACTGTTTAACAAGCCAAATTCTCCTAGATGTATGGACCTACTGTTCTGTTGAAATATTTTTCATCTCTGCCTCTTTATTATATGATAAGCTTTGACATTGGCAAAGCCAGCTCTGCTTGATGGCTTCTCCAGATTTTGCCCGGCTGTCCCGAGATGTAGGATCCGTGACCTTTAACCTTGAGTGTCAGATTATCTAGCTCTGTGTCTTAGAAACAACGTAGGATACTCTTTTTTTCTTTTTTTTTT